>SNQJ01S0064020.1:35562-64861 GCA_010110895.2 Picea sitchensis | reverse complement strand
CAGTGTTCCAACAATTGGTATCAGAGCAGGTTCCTTTAGGAAACAATTTAACCACTGGAAGGTATATCATGGAGCAAAGTATGAATGGAGCACCAATGTTCAACGGTCAGAAGGGTTTGAAGTATAAATTGTGGAGTTGTAGGATGAAGGTATTTTTAAAGGCACGGAGATATGTTATTTGGAAATCATTTATGATAGGATACAATGCTACAAAGAAAGAAAAGACTGCAACCAAGAAGGAATTGAATAAGAATAACAAAATAGATATGGATTTCATCTGGGAAGGATTACCTGATCCGATAAAAGAACAGGTTGGAAAGTGTTCATCAACTAAAGAACTTTGGGATAAGCTACATGATATCTATTTTTCTCCCATCATAGAGTTAGATTTTGCTAAAGAAGATACAGGTACAAAATAGGAAGAAATATGCTCATCATGTCAGATATATTCAGAAGAAGAAGAGTACGAAGTGACAGAAGCCAACATAGGTGAGTTCTTTTTCTTTAATTGTGAAAAGCATGGGCATCTTGAAATTCAATGCCCTTACTTGAAAATTGAAAATGATGAAATGGAAGACAATACTGAGATTGAAAAGGTAGACCTGATTAGTGCTTTAGATGAACTAAAGAAAGAAAGAGAAGAAAATAAGTCACTCAATATATAATTGATGAAGTGTTACACATCAAAATTACTCACTTCAATGATGACCCATTGTCGTCATTATAAGTGTCACACTTTAACCTTAAGTGTCGCAAGTGTCACACTTTTGCCACAAGTGTCATGAATGTAGTAGTGTCGCAAGTGTCGCAAACATTATACTATCATCTTGCCTATGTCGTATCTCTAACGACATCATAAAGACACTTAAGACACCTTCAAATATTGGTTTAAGAAGGAGAAATCATCTGATGAGAAATACAAAGAATTTTCCATGAAGAAAACCACTTAAAAATCAATTTTGGAAGGTAGCGCTCCCCTATACACTGTCAGGGAGCGTCGGTGCTCCCTATCCCTCTTTGGGGGAGCATTATAATGCTTTGGTGCCCCTTTTGGGGGAGCGCTTCCCTTTCTGAGCGATTTTTTTTTTGTTGAGACAAATCAGGAAAGAATCCCCTCAATCTATGAAGGTAGTTGGACTCGAATCTGAGGGACCTCATATTCGAGTCCAACTACCTTCATAGATTGAGGGGATTCTTCCCTGATTTGTCTCAACAAACCAAAATTCGCTCAGAAAGGGCAACGCTCCCCCAAAAGGGGCACCAGAGCATTATAACACTCCCCCAAAGAGGGCTAAGGAGTGTCGGTGCTCCCTGATAGTGTATAGGGGAGCACTACCTTCCAAAATTGATTTTTAAGTGGTTTTCTTCATGGCAAATTCTTTGTACTTCTCATCAAATGATTTCTCCTTTTTAAACCAGTCTTTGAAGGTGTCTTAAGTGTCTTTATGATGTCGTTAGAGATACAACATAGGCAATATGACAGTATGATGTTTGCGACACTTGTGACACTACTACGTTCACGACACTTGTGGCAAAAGTGCGACACTTAAGGTAAAAGTGTGACACTTATAATGACGACAATGGATCATCATTGAAGTGAGTAATTTTGATGTGTAACATGAAGCAAAATGAAAGTGTTCAAAGTTTCTAAGAATCCCATCAAGTCATCGAGAACTTAAGAGCTCAACTTGAAGAATCCATAAAGGTTGAAGAAACTCTGGAAGATAACAAGCAGTGTTTGGAAATCAAAATAGCAGCACAGAAGGAAGAAGTAGAAAAGAGAGAAGATACTGACAGATTGTCTTAAGGAAAGAACTGATGATTTAAATCAGCTTGAAGTAGAATTTGGTCAACAATAAAGAAGACTTGAAAAATAAATCATATCCTTGAAGATACAACTTGAAGAAGCAAAGCGAACAAAAGAAGTCATGAAGATTCAGATGATGAAGAAAGAAGAAGTTGTTGAGATGCTTGAAGAAGAAGTTGTCACTTTGAGAGTTAAAGTTGTCAATCTCAGCACAAATATTAAAGAGAGAGAAACATCCACATCATCAATAGAGAATGTTGAAGAAAATCCCTCCAGGTCACTAAAAAAGAATAATGAAGAAAAGAGTAAGAGTTATGCAGAAGTACTCAAAGGAAGGAATCATGGTAAGTAAGAATCAAAGAAGAATGAGTATAATAGAGATATGTCTTAAAAAAGACCTACCACATTCAGGCAACAAAGAATCTTCAACCATGATGAATAGATCCATAGAAGAGAAGATCATGATCAGCCAAGGTAGACATTCAGAAGGACTACACGACAAAGAATATCATTCACTCCCAGGTATGTAAATTTATTTTATGGTCATTGTTTTTATTGTACTAACTTTGGACATAAGGTTGCAGATTGCAGGGCTTATGAAAGAAATGTTCAAACGAGAAAAGATTATGTGGACCCACATGAAATTGAATGTTACAAGTGCCATAACTATGGACACATAGCTCGATATTGTAGAAGCGTGATGGATACTTCTTTGAGAAAGAACATTGATATCATATATAAGAGGAAAATAAAACAAGAACAGGAAAAGGAAGATCAGATGAATGAAGGACATCCAAAATCCATACTCTTGTGATTGGAAATAGTATGAGATGAAGAAAAATCTACAGGGAAAAAGAAAGATGTCATATATAGGAAGGTTTGGAGAAGAAATGAAAAACAAGAAGAACAGGTGAAAAACCGCAGGATTTGCATTAGTAAGAGAAATAGAAGAAAAGCAGGTGAATAAAGAATAGGTTCATGAGATTGTACTTTCAGGTATTGTAGTGCAAGATCAATTCATAGACAGAAAGAAAGAAATCAGATTTCAAAAAGATGATGAGTCTACAGACGAAGAGGAAGATTAATCCACATTAGAGCGAGTATTTTTCCGAACCATCTGGCTTGGAGACACCCAATAAATATGAACATTGAACAGGGGGATTCCATGCAGTAGATACTACATATCAGAGAACCATATTTTGAGCAGTAAGAAGTGATTACAAAGACAAATTTAGAGCAGTTAGATAGCAAAAGTACAGAGTAAAATATTGATCGGATGAGAAGTTGTGTTCCCACATAGGTATCAGTTGGCAGACAAAAGTTTATGATTATATTGCATGTATGTATTCAGATGGGGATACCTTCGATACAGGTTGTTCCATACATGCAGAGTTTTATGAGAAGATAGATCAAATCAATGGACATATTTGATTCAATTTGATAAACATGAACAGGTGATGATCAGTTGTAGCAGATTCAGTGAACCCTTCAGAATAGTACAATGATATATGGGTCAGCATTGTGGACAATTGAGTAGCAGAGTTATGAACAATTTGTATGGACAGAGATGGATTCGTGAGATGCTTAGAAAGTAATGGAAACATGGGTCAGATGCATAGAAACATGTCTACAATTGGAATCAATTGGAATCAATTGTTCACTAGAGGGAAAGAATTGAAAGCCAGAATAGAACAGGGAAAGACAAATCCCCAGTAGAAGTTATATCATCATAACAAAATCATTTGACATCATGGTCAAGTGAACATGCCAAGTGATTCAAGAAATCAATTTTTGAATTATTTATATATATATATGAGTGAATTACATGAGGAAGAACCAATGAACAATAAGTAGCACTGGAAAAGTGGAAAGGAAACATTTCACAGGTATTTATACATCTTTCAAAGAAGGAAAATACTCAGAGAGAGAGATCCAAAAAGGAATATTAGTAGCATACATACATTGAGACATACCACAGGGGGAGCTATTCCTTTTCCCATGATTGGTTAGAGAAGGTACAGTATCAGGAGGAGACATATCGACAGGGGGAGTTAACCTTTGGTCAAATATTAAGAGAAATAACAGAGGCATGAAGACAAGGGGAGCATCCCCAAGGAGAGATACCATATTCCATTGATGTCAAAGGGGGAGATATAAAAACATTGATGAGGAGCGATGATCATGGGGGGAGAAAGAGCATGGGTGTTGTCATTTCTAAGTGTTGCCATCAATGTTGGTGTTTCCATCAATGCCAAAGGGGGATATTGTTGGACAGTTGGTTTGGGCAGTTGGTTGTCATTGATGTCAACCCTTGGAGAGTGATATTGGAGATTGATGTCAACCCTTAGATATTGATGTCAACCCTTGGAGAGGTCTAGATATTTTGGATAGTTAATTGACATTTGTATGATCGATATTGATGATGAGTTAGTTGGATACATTTGATGTAGTCTACATGTATCCCTAGAGGTGTGGTTATGGGACTCAAAGTTGATTAAGGAATAAGGACATAAAGGACAATGAAATTGCAGGTAAGAATATCATAGATGGATAGTACATGTTGTGGCGTTTCTGGTGATATTTGGAATGCCACATGGTTCCACACGGTTAGGGAGATATGGCCTTGTAAAGTTGGAAGCCCCGAAGAGTGGCCAAGAAGCCCTAGTTGGTTACAAGTCTTGGTGAAAGGGTAAAGTGGTTGTAACAAGAAACCCTTAAAATAAGGAAAGAGGTTACCTAACATTAGTAGATAAACACCTCAAGGAGTCTCTCATTAGTACACACATGCCTAGAATTGAATATTTATCTAGTGTTTTTTATGGTTTAGTATTATGATATTTTGGAAAGTTTGTGATGACATTTTTCTAAGGTTACGAAGGAAGGTCAAAGGTGAAAGTATTGAGGTTGTAGAAAGCTTGAGTAAGCCTAGTTTATGAGGTATCCATGATTTGCAGGTCAGTAGGGTGTGGATGTACGTGGGTTGTAGTGAAGGAAAGCGCGAGTATCCATGGGTTGTAGAAGAGCAAGTCGCGTACATGTGAAAGGACTTGTGAAAGGTTGTGAAGGAATGTTGGTACCAGGTTGTTGAGGACTGTGGAAGAATTACAGGTCAGTTTACAGTAAAACAGGTCAGCTACAGGATCAGAGGTAAGTCTTAAGGTTTATGGTTATGGTGTTATGGTACATGCATGGTAATGATAGTATGTGATATGGTACATGTTATCACATAAAGTTGTCTAAGGGCCGCAGGGTGACCCAATACTTTTTTTGCGCGGGTATCAGTCTCGATTTCAAAGCACACCTTTTCAGAGCGACCCATTCCATACTCGAATCAAGAAAACAGGTGAGTTCATCCTCCAACGGTTGGGATTCCATGTCGAGTTCAGATCAGTGGTTCACGGGTGTTCAAAATCTGAAAGTGCATGAAGTATAGCGCCATAGAAAAAGGTCTGAATTCCCAAGGTCGAGAAAAGGTTAAATCTAGACCGTAGATCTCATCAGGAGAGATTGACAGTGGAAAATTATCGTGGGAATTGGGAGTTCAGAATATTGTTAAAGTTGTTCGTCAAAGGTTCGAAGTCCCAAAACCCAAAGTGAGCAGGAGTCATCTGATCCAGAGGGACGCGTGGTGCCAGATCCAAGTTGCAAAGAAAGTCACTTCGGGAAATTTGAAATGAGAGATGCGTAAAGCCCAAAGTGTTGAAGTGGTTGAAGTGTCGAAGTGGTCGAAGCCCAAAGTGTTGAAGTGGCTGAAGTGTCGAAGTGGTTGAAGCCCGTAGTTTCGAAGCGCTCAGAGGTGGAGCCTTAGGTCACATCCCGAGGTCATATGGGGCGGTGTGCCTGGGAAAAGAAACTAGCGCCCATTTCTTAGAGATTTCGCCAAAGCGGGCATCGAGAATTCTATGGTCTAGTGTTGTGAAAATATCCAAAGGGAGAAATCATGAAGCATCATATGGGATAAGCGCTAGGTCACATCCTGAGGTCACAAGCATGAAGGGGTGATGAAGAAGGAGCTTAGCACCTACAGCGCCCATATTGGTTACAAGGGAAGATTTTCATAGCCTCGAGGCGTCAAGATTGACTTGAAGAAGTCATGGGCACCGCCTGGAAGCATTCATGGGTGTCAAGCCTCGTCTATAACAACCCTAAGTAATTAATCAATTGTCATGATTTAAATAATTGTTTAATGTATATTAGTTTAATTAATTAATTGTCATGATTTAAATATTTGTTTAATGTATATTAGTTTAATTAATTAATCAATTAATAATCATGATTAAATATTTGTTTAAGGAATATTGGTTTAATAAATGAATAATTTTCACTTTGAGACTTAGTGTATCTAAATGAATAATTTTCACTTTGAGACTTAGTGTATCATTAGATGACCCATTAATCAAAATGGGATAAGGTGGTTGACACCTAATGGAGGGATAAGGTGGTTGAGAATTAATGGGGAAGTAAGGCGAATGATGGAAAGGGAGGATAAGGCAAGGGGGGGAAACACTCTGGAAAAAGATATTTTGAGAGAATTATTTAAGAAGAGAACTCCAGATATTGGTTTTTGGCTGGGGGGAAGCTGGTTGAGAGGATTGTACTATTGGAGGACTATTATAGGGTGGCACCTGTTGCTGGGAATTTTGGGCTCGGGGGCCAGGAAACTATAAGGAATCCTGGAGCTAGGGATTCGGATAGGTTGTTTCTAGCTGGCTGGGAGGTTAGTCAGTTTTGGGCAGACCTTGGACAGAGTTGGAGCTTGGACAGAGTTGGAGAATATCATCAGTTTGAGGTATTTTCATTATTATGATGTGTTATATGGTTTATTATCATGCTGCTCATAAATTTAATTATGTTGAATGGTTATATGATGAATAATGAATGGTAAAGAATTTGTGATAACATTTCTATATATATAAATTTATGTTTTTAAGGCTCTGTTGAAGAGACCTTACACATGGTATCAGAGCCCAGTTTCAAAACTGAAACCTAGGCTTGACCACCCAAAGCTCTGAGATTTTGTCTTTTTCATTTGCAATCAATTTGGGTCGTTACATAGGCTATAACAAAATAAACACACTCTTGACTCCAAAACTACACTCAATGAATAAACATTGACTTATATGAACTACAGAATGGAGAATGATACACTGGATGAAAGTGGTTATTTTATAGTCTTGTATGTGCTTCTACTTGTGCCACAGCTCTCTTAGATGCTTCTCCCCCTACCATAGCTGCCACCACAGGAACTTAGTGTGTTGTCTCTCCATCCGTAAAACTGTTGCATCTTGGCCTTTCTAACTCACACAGTCACCTATAAGCTATTCCTCTCAGACAGGAATTGAACATACACCTGGTGGATACCTAAGGAACAATTTGTTATAACCCATGATAATATTAATAAGCAAAGTCTGTTGATTGTAACTGCCAGGATTTCATGTACTATGTACCATAGCACAAGTGGAAAGATTACAAATAATAACTAAACCGTACAATACGATGCTGCATTTTTCATCTGCGATAAGTCGAGCATGGGAGCCGTGAGCCTGTGCCAAAGATTGCACATCCCAAAATTCAACCCAATTCCATGTCAAGTTCGCTTAAATTTAAATAATAATAAAAAGATATATGTATATAACCAAATCATCTCAATGGTAACTGCTATAGAATTCAAGAAAATGCCATGAACAATGGATGATATTAACCTTGATAAAACCAATTTTATAAAAATGATAATGGCAATAGTTCTTGTGTTTTACCATATATTTAAAATAAAATAAAATAAAAAGAACTAGACATTTTCCTGGTCTCCATCAAAGAACTTCACCCATACCAGCAACGGAGTCCCTGCTCCATGCACTAACATTCTAGTTGTTGCTCTAAATTATATTCCTCTTATTCGGCCATATTTTACATTCAATAAAATTAAAATTATAAAGAATCTGAGGAGAATGCGTTCAAGTGGTCCTCCAGTTAATATGTTGAGATAGCCTTTCCATTGCTTTGACACCAAAATTCATACATGTGGTCACTATAATATCAGAAGGCCTAGGGTTTGAACTGCAGTTTTATAGAATTCAATTACAAAGGTGGGTCAAATCAAAAGTAGGAACAAATTTTGGTCACTTTCCCCATCAAAGAAAATCGGGAAAAGGGTTGCTAGTAAAAAAGGAAAGCCTAAGTCGCAGAGCCAAATCATTTGTAAGTTTAAAGCCTTTGGCATACAAGTCACAGGCTACCATGGGCACAGCCTAAAACACGTGAGCCATCGGCAGCATCCCCACGAATGTCCTAGCACAATAAAGATCACTCTAATCGTGCATCCAGTAAAAGATGAGACGAAGGTTAAAGATGAGACGAAGGTTAGGCATCAACTTTGACCACAAAATCTATGATACTTATCTCATGCCTAAGCTTGACCTAACATAGCCTAGGAGCTAGAATTTAGATAACTCTTTCTACAACGTGGCCTTTAAGCAATTGAAATTAAATTCATGAAAGAGGTTTTGCACAAGAAGGGTGAGTACCTCACAACTCCGACACTCCATTTCTCTTTTTCAGACATCTGAACAGAAACCACAAAGTGTTATTCCCTCCACTGCCTCTTTTCCTTATCAGAATTAAGGTTTTCTGCAGCATTTCTGACCTGGGCGGAAGACAAAACCACAGTTGTTGTAGTCTCTTGTTATGCGGATTCCACTACAACTCATAGCCACCGTGTTCGACCACGGGCATGCTCTCTTCTTGAAAAGGGCAGCCCTGAGCAACATGATATCCTGGGGCAGGAGTAGATCTCAAACATGAATTATCCCTTATCTCAAACTCCCTTATCGATTACCCTTCTGAACACGAATATTAATTTAAATCACTAATTTTAACCACCATTGACTTTGCTCCTAACTATTGGATGCATAGATACATAAAATCTATGCATATGAATGCCACATGAGTTACATAAAATCTATTGCATATACCAAATTCCAACACAAGTTGAGTCATAAGTCACCAGAACTAAGTGCAAGTGCCAAGCTCATCTCTCTGTGATGTTTCAATCTGTTCCATCCTCCCAACCTTGTAGCCACGTGCTAGCAACTTTTGAACAGCATCCCCAAATCCACAGCGTTGAACACCAAGTGAACCTGCACCAAACACAACAGGAAACATCACAAGTTAAGCCAAGACTAATCTCTCAGCACCAAAACTATCAAGGGAGGAGCCGCAAGCCATTACCATAACCCCGTTGCAGTTGCAGAGTGAGAGAGGCCGACCGCATTTGCAGAGTAGAAGAATGCATATACGGTTTGGGGGTGGAGAGCTCGGTGTAGTGTTTTTTGGGGGGATGAGAGCTCGGGAGGCACGTGGGCTTCATGCGTGCCCGCACCTTAATTTTTTTTAATTTTTTGTTATTTTATTCAATTGTATTTCGATTATTTTATTTTGTTTTTATTTTATTTAATTATTCTTTTAAACAATTAAAATTTAAACTAATTAAACAATTAAAGTTTAAATTTAATAATAATTTAAACAAGCAAATATATATACATATTTAAATTTATGTTTTAAAATAAAATTAAATTAAGAATGAATAATTACATAAAATAAAAATTAAGTAAGTATGATTAATCAAAGGTGATTAAGTATGTTTTATAAGTATGATTAATGTGATTAAAATAAAATTAATTAAGTACATATTAAGTAAGTGATTAATTAATTACTTAAGTATGATACCAATAATAATATTAATTTTCAGGATTAGATTAAATGTGTTGATTAAGGTGAGAGAGTCAGTAGTTTTCTTAGGCGAAGACATCGAGCTTAGAGGCTTTCGACCCTAACCTAGACACTTACCCTAAACAGAGTAACGCCTATTTACAGGCAAGTAAAAAAAACTTACGCCTAACCCTGTCTTCAAGCTTAAGTTGCGCAAATGTGAATTGCCCTAGACTCTCCCTGACAAACTTTTGTTTGATGCAGATTCAATTATACAGGATGGTTAGGACTCGAGGAAATCGAGGTAGAGGGGAATTGTCGCAGGGACCACCAATGCCGCCACCACCATCGCCTGAATTATCTCTCATTTTGCGCTCTTTGGAGGCCATAAATGAGACTTTAAAGGGGCGTCAACCAGCAGGGATCGAAGTGGAGCCCCCACCATCTGGAATGGGTAATCCTGAAGCGTCGAGGGATTCAGGGGGAGGGCCTCCACCCGAGGACATAACTAGAGAACTGCAGAAGATAAAACTTCTAGAGTACGCTGGGGGTCGTGCCAGTGAACGTGCAGAGGCATGCTTAGAAGGAATGACACAATGTTTCTCCTTAAGAGACTATGCATGCACTTCAAAGGTGAAAATAGCAATCTTTCAGTTAAGGGACAGTGCCTTGAATTGGTGGAGCAACCTGGAGAGGCAGTTGCACCTTACCCCAGACACCGTCTCTTGGGAACTTTTTGAGGAAAGGTTCCAAGGGAAATATCTACCAGCTTACTACGAGGAACGGCAGGTGGGATCATTTCATGCTCTAGTACATGGGAACAGGACCGTGGAAGAATAAGAGATCAGGTTCATGGAGTTGGTGAAATATGTTTCATACATGGATAATGATCAACGATAGGCAGAATGCTTTTTCTATGGGTTAAACCCTAAGATAAGGGCCATGGTACGGATGTGGAAACCTTCTTCAGTAGCGGAAGTTGTGGAAAATGCACGTTATGCGGAGGAACACATGAACTTAAATGGAGGTATGAGATCGACCTTTCCACATCATCCTAGATTCGTGGAGAAGGCCCCTAGGACCTTCTCCAGAGGAGGGAGCTCTAGGCCACCTCCTTATGGAAATAGAGTCGCGCTAAGGACATTTTCCACAGGTATTTCAATGGCAGCGAGTGCAGCATCTCGTTCATCACCAACGACACAAGTAGGTCCAAAACCATCTCAGGGAGCAGCTAGTAGGGGCAGGGGTTCCAGGGGAAGGAACTCATTTCAGAGACCGTCACAGAGCAGTGCGCAGGTTCAATCTCCTGTTACATGTTGGGGATGTGGAGGACCCCATTACCAACATGATTGCCTAGAGTTACAAGCAGGATTTGTGCATAGAGAAGGAAAGGCCCCGATGGGAAGATCAAGTGGCAACCACCAGATTTATGCAGCAGTTAATAATCGTCAAGCAGAACATCAATCCACGGTGGTGGATTCGTCAAGTACGCTAAATCATATCAATGTTAAAATTTTATTTTATTCTGGTGCTACAGATAGTTTCATTTCACCATCTGCATTAGAAAAGAGTGGGTTAGCAGCCTACGAGCACGATGACTTTAAACAAGTCGAGATGGCTTCGGGGGAAAAACAAGTGGTAGGACCTAGCGTTGATAATTGTCTAGTAGACCTAGGAGTGTGTACTACCATGTTGAAGGTATATGTCACTGCTCTTGGGACGTATGACCTAATCATTGTAATGGATTGGTTAGAAGCCCATCGAGCTATGGTAGATTGTTTCGCAAAAAAGGTGTTTTGTGTTGACGATGAAGGAAGACCAGTAGAGATCCACGGTGTATGGAGAAAGGTGTCTCTACACTTTATCTCAACTATGAAGGTTAAGCGGTGCATGAGGAAAGGGTGTCGACTATATGTAATGGAAGAATTGAATGTAAGGAAAGGACCCTCCTTGGATCAGTACCCAGTATTGTCAGAGTTTAAGGATGTTTTTCCGAACAAGTTGCCAGGGTTACCTCTTGAGAGGGAGCTTGATTTTACTATTGAGCTAAAACCTGGTGTAGAACCAATTTCCAAGACTCTATATAGGATGACAGCGCCAAAACTTTGTGAGTTGTAGATGCAGTTGAAGGAGCTACTCGACTTGGGGCTAATAAGGCCTAGTGTCTCACCTTGGGGTGCACCAGTAATTTTTGTGAATAAGAAGGATGGTTCCTTACGACTGTGTATAGATTACAGAGAATTGAACTGTGCTATAGTGAAAAATAGGTACCCAATGCCATGAATAGATGATCTCTTTGATCAAATGAAAGGAGCAACGGTATTCCCAAAAATTGATTTGCGATCAGGGTATCACCAGTTAAGGATTAAGGAAGGTGATATTCCTAAAACTGCCTTTCGAACTCGGTTTGGGCATTATGAGTTCATTGTAGTACCTTTTGGATTGACCAATGCGCCAACAGTGTTCATGAGCCTCATGAACGGTGTATTCCGGAAGTACTTAGACCGTTTTGTACAAGTCTTTATAGATGACATCCTCATCTATTCCAAGAACGAAAGAGAACATGAGGAACACTTGCGAGTGGTGTTGTCCTACCTTAGAGAGAACAAATTGTATGGGAAGTTGTCGAAGTGTTCCTTCTTCCAGAAAAAAATTCACTATTTAGGTCATATCATTTCCAGTGAAGGAATCTCTGTAGACCCAGAAAAGGTAAAGGCCATTATGGAATGGCCAGTGCCAAAAAATGCTCATGAGGTAAGAAGCTTCATGGGGCTAGCAGGTTATTATCGGAGATTTGTGGAAGGGTTCTCTAAAATAGCGAAACCCATCACCACTTTGCAGCACAAGGGGATTAGGTATGAATGGATAGAAGAATGTGATAGTGCATTCATTGAGCTTAAGAGGTTATTAACTAGTGCACCAATTCTACGAGTGTCGAATATGGAAAAGGACTTCACAATCTGAACAGATGCCTTGAAGCAAGGGTTGGGGATCGTGCTAATGTAGGATGGAGGAGTGATAGCTTATGCGTCAAGAAATTTGAAGAAACATGAGGAGCTTTACGCTACTCATGATTTAGAGTTGGTCATTGTAATGCTAGCTCTGAAACTTTGGAGGCACTATCTAGTAGGGCGAAACTTTGAGCTCAAAACGGACCATCAAAGTTTAAAACATCTCTTCACTCAAAGGGATCTTAATGTCAGGCAGAGTCGATGGAGTGAGTTTATGAGTGAGTACGATTTTGGTATTTCATACATCAAGGGAAAGGAAAATGTGGTCGTGGATGCCTTGAGAAGGAGATCACGTGTCTTCTCCTTGGTGCCCTTAAAAGTCAATCTAAGGTAACGTGTGTTGACGCAATTCCTTGGAGATAGTTCGTATTCAAATATTACTTCAACATCCAGAGTGGGAGGCAATTAGATCCAATGTATGAAGGATATAGCCTGGAAGCAGACGGACTATTAAGATATCGAGGAAGGATGTACATCCCCGAAGGTGGGGATATTCGAAGCATCATACTAAAGGAATTCCATAGAGCACTTTATTGTGCGCATCCGGGTGTGAAGAAAATGTACGCAAACATGAGGAAGCTTTTCTTCTGGGTAGGCATGAAGCGTGATGTAGTCCATTTCATCGCCAAGTGCCTAGAGTGTCAACAAGTGAAAGTCGACCACCATCACCCGGCAGGTCTCCTACAACCACATGACATTCCTATGTCCAAGTGGGAAGTCATTTATATGGATTTTGTTGTGGGGTTTCCGCTCACATCTCATAGACACAATGCCATCCTTGTGATAGTTGATAAGTTAACCAAGAGTGCTCATTTTATTCCAGTTAGATACACTTACGATGTCACTGATGTGGCACGTGTGTTTGTAAGTGAGTTCATATGTTTGCATGGGATACCCAAGAAGATCACTTCAGATAGGGACTCTAGATTCACTTCTAGGTTTTGGACAAGTTTGCAGTCAGCGTTGGGGACTCAGTTGAACTTAAGCACAGCATATCATCCTGAAACAGATGGGAAAACTGAGAGGGTAAACCAAGTCATGGAAGACATGCTTAGGATGTATGTCATGGATAATCAAAACCATTGGGAGAAGTACCTACCTTTGGTAGAGTTTGCCTACAATAACAGTTTTCATAGCTCCATCGGAATGCCACCCTACGAAGTTTTGTATGGAAGGCCATGCAGAACACCGTTGAGTTGGGAGAGGTTAGAAGACTGAGAGACAATTGGGCCATAATTGATTCAAGAGATGGAGGAACAGGTGATTCAGATTAGGCAGAGACTAAAGGAAGCACAGGATAGACAGAAAAGTTATGCGGGTGCACACAGGACTGATCGAAGTTATAAAGTGGGAGATCAAGTTTTCATTCGTATCAGGCCCAATAAGAGTACCATTCGGTTTAGGAAGGGGACAAAGTTGTCACCTCAATTTATAGGACCGTTCAAAATCCAAGAGAAAATTGGACTCATTGCCTATCGTCTCGTATTTCCACCCCACTTGCATAAAACTCATAATGTTTTTCATGTATTTTTTCTACGTCATTATGTTGCTAATGAATCAAATAAACTAAATTGGAAAGAATTGCAGGAATCAGGCACGGGAACCCTCACGGTAGAACCGTTACGCATATTGGACCGTAGAGTCTGACAGCTCAGGAACCGTCTGGTAGACCAAGTTAAGTTCCAGTGGGACAAGTATATTCTAGGATCTGCTACTTGGGAGGATGCCAAGACATTACGACGAGATTATCCCTCACTTTTTTTACCACCTCAAGAATATGTTTCTCGAAGGTTGGGTGTATGTAACACCACTTTTTGACTTAGATAGCTAGGATTACCTGAGGCCTGATCACCTTTATTTTCTATTCTTCGTGAAACTATTAATGATACACTTGAACTTTTAAGACGTATGAACCTTTATAAATGTTTAAATGTCACTTGAATGATGATGGATATGATGCAACCTACTATGTGAATGTAAATTCTATGAATGTTTAAATGTTATTTGAATGATGATGGATATGATGTGACCTACTATGTGAATGTAAATTCTATGAATGTTTAAATGTCACTTGAATGATGATGGATATGATGCAATCTATTATGTGAATGTGAAATCTATGAATGTTTAACGTTATGTGAATGATGGTGGATATGATGCAATCTATTATGTAAATGAAAATCTTATGAATGGGTAATGTTAATTGAATTATGGGGATATTATGAGATCTATTTCTAACTTGGAAATTTTGACATTAAAGTTGTTGGTACATGGATACCGAATTGAGATTATGGTCGGATGCATTTACATTATGATAATGCATAGATATGTATGAGTTTGTGTTATAGACTAATTTGCAGGCCAATGGGCTATGAAATAGCCAAGGGATAATGGTAATAAAAGTGGATGTCATCACCGCCGACCGAGAAACAATATGGTATGAATCTTGTATGTGAAGATATATTGGTACGAATGCACTGTTATGATATATGGACCAGTGCAGGTTTTCAGGTGGTGAGACTGCCCAAAAATTGAATAAATGATGACAAAATTCCTAGTAACACGGTGCCACTATATATTTTATTGTAGGGTGTGGACCCTAGTCCTATTAGGAGGGGTGGAGGCATTTCCCACCATGTATCCTTTGAAACCTAGAGTCATGGGAGGACGGTGTTAGCTCACGCTCCCCTAGACATGTGATGATGATTGTCAGTTGCCTGCTGGGGAAGCTTGGTCAAGATAGTGACACTTCCGTTTACGAGTTCTATTTGGATTTAGGTCAATATAGTTGACGCTCCAAGATAGTCCAGCAGAGGAAGGATAGGAATGGAAGATGGAAGTAAGTTAGGGAGGAAGGATGAGTAGAAATAGTTGAGAGTGTATGGAGATTTCTCTTATGGTGGAATTTATTGTTTTTCCTTCTAAAAAGAAAATGTGTATATATGTATATTCATAATTACTTAACTAAACTACAATTGTCTAAATAAACATTGTTGAGCTAGATCATTGTAATTAATGGATTTCGAAAACATTTGACTAGTTTATTACCTTTTATAAAATGAATAGTCTTGTTGATTGGATTGGATGCATACAGGAATTACTATAGAGGTGATAGTTATTGTTAATTTTACATGCACGAGACTTGTATGTGCTAGCTACACATGCATTTCTTGCACGTGTACACTAGTATGTATGAGTTTTCTTTGTCTTACTTACTGATAATGTTGTCTATTGGATATGAATGTGTGAACCATATGTCATTCCCCTTGTATCATAAAATACTTTAACTTCAGGACGAAGTTTCCTGAAGGGTGGGTGTATGTAACAACCCTAAGTAATTAATCAATTGTCATGATTTAAATAATTGTTTAATGTATAATAGTTTAATTAATTAATTAATTAATTGTCATGATTTAAATATTTGTTTAATGTACATTAGTTTAATTAATTAATCAATTAATAATCATGATTAAATATTTGTTTAAGGAATATTGGTTTAATAAATTAATAATTTTCACTTTGAGACTTAGTGTATCTGTAGATGACCCATTAATGAAAAGGGGATAAGGTGGTTGACACCTAATGGAGGGATAAGGTGGTTGAGAATTAATGGAGGAAGAAGGCGGTGAATGATGGGAAGGGAGGATAAGGCAAGGGGGCAAACACTCGGGAAAAAAGATATTTTTTGGAGAGCATTATTTTCAGAAGAGGACTGTATTACTGATTTTTGGCTGGGGAGAAGCTGGCTGGGAGGATTGTACTATTGGTTTTTCTTGAGGAGCTTGTTGGAGGAATGTTATAGGGTGGCACCTGTTGCTGGGAATTTTGGGCTCGGGGGCCAGGAAACTGTAAGGAATCCTGGAGCTAGGGAGCTAGATAGGTTGTTCCTAGCTGGTTGGGAGGTTAGTCAGTTTTGGGCAGAGCTTGGATAGAGTTGGAGAATAGCATCATTTTGAGGTATTTTCATTATTATGATGTGTTATATGGTTTATTTTCATGCTGCTCATAAATTTTAATTATGTTGAATGGTTATATGATGAATAATGAATGGTAAAGAATTTAGGATAACATTTCTATATATTTAAATTTATGTTTTTAAGGCTCAGATGAAGAGACCTTACATCGTCCTGATCCCAATGAATAAAGTTATTGAAGATAGGGGCGGCAGTTGACACCTCGTCTCACCCCATAAATGGAAATCGTTGCAGAGAGCATCCATGAAGGCAGACTATCCACCAGAAGCTTCCTCCTAGATGGATTTTCCTGTAAAATACATAATTGTGCCTGTCTCGCATATGACATGAGAAGGCTTGCACAGTCTGATAGAGCGGGCGTTGACTGGAAGCTTTGAATGCAGGGGCCCGATCACGCTCCTGGTAGTTGTAGCAGTTCTGAGTATATATACTCAGTTTTGATATTTTGTTATGGTCGAATGGTTGAGCTAGGCTCCCTGATATTTTAATATTTTGATTGAGAACAATTGGTTCTCTGGTTATGTATTTGTTTTTGAGACATCTTGGTTAATATAAATCAGCTTTCTTACTCCATCTTATTTGCCTTTGATACTAAGAGAGTTCATGTTTGATTGATTCACATGGATTGTTGTAACTGTATTATGATAAATGTTTTATTATAGTATTGTTATGATTTCTTTCAACTTCCTTGAAATTTGAATCCAAGAGGACCTTGTGTTTAAGTTTTTCCTCCTTAGGCTGCTAGAAAATCTGATGTTCATAGTGGACCTATACACCTTTCTCACTAAATATTCCTCCTACTCACCCTTACTCCAACTTACTGACTAAAGTTGATTCCATACCTCAATTGCTTATGCATGTTGGTCCAGATTTCTGAGTTAGAACGCTATTATTATTGAGTTTTCTCCATTTGACCACTCAAAACTCAATTACTTGTGACATATAAACTGATGGGTACTAGGCTTACCTTAAATGCAATTTGAAGGTGACTTCTAGTGCTAACATTTCTAGCGTCGTTGTCGAGGAACGAATTGAATACATTTCCATGGGATAGAATGACAAAGCTTACTGGTTTTGAAGGTGCATTAGAACTCAATACATCAAAGATTGCAACTTGCACTTGGCGACTCCACTGTGTCGACTCCACTATTTCAGTTGTGACTGCCTCTAGCACACCCGAGCTGACCCAGAGAACTTTTTTGATAAGGCTTTTAGCAGTCGCTTTCTCAGCTTGAAATTTCCCTGAGAGATTGACAACGATCAGATCTGGTCTTTGATGGTGAACAAAGACCAGACACATTCAGACTGCATATCATTCACCTAGAGACTCCATGATTAAAGGATCAATTGGCGACTCCACTGGTTCGAAATGGAAATAATCTTGGCTCGGAGGTATGCACCTTTTAATTTCTCCTATGTTCCTAGTTTTCCTAATGTTGTTCCTACTCCAAATGAATGGGGTGATTATTTGTCCATATTTAGAGAGCGTAAAGAGGACAACCTTGCTCAACATCTCCTTGAGTTTCATGAAATCATGCATCAATGGGAAATACATCATGAGGATGTATTATTAAATATGTTCATGATCCCATTAGCAGGAGATTCTCCCACGTGGTACCACTCCTTACCCCCTGCTAGCATCTCCTCCCTGGAGCAGTTTCATGTGGCTTTCAATAGGCATTATCAAAAGTTTTATTCCTATGAGTTAATTTGTCATAGTTGTTGTGAGGAATATAAAGACTGTGTTCAAGATATAACTGATTCTTATGAAAGTTGTGAGGATGAGGGGTATACCTTGGAGGAGTTATAAAATCCGGTAAAATCACTTTCTGCAAGAATAGAGGAATTAGAGGCAGATTTTGCTTGTCGCTCTTACGAAGAAAATGCAGAGGATATTTCGATCCTTGAAGCAGATGTTCTTGGGAGCCCTGCTTATGATGAAGAAGTGATGTCAGATACTGACCAAGAACAAACAACTTTTGATGGATATCCTAGTGAAGACGACGAAGAGCAGAGCTTTTCCATGGTTCCTGTTTATGATGATTATGAATCGGATCCTTGGGAGAGCCATGAAGGAGAAAAGGAGGAGTTAAATGGGCAGTTTATCTCCTGTCCAGAACCCATAAACAAGCAGGTATCACCTAGCATTAGCCAACCTGCATCAGTCCTCCACCCACCTGTACACTCTAAGAACATCAAACGACAGGTAAGCAATAATGAAATAAATGAGGTAATTTTTGACCGGTTGAGCATGCCTGATTATGAATTTTGTGACCCTGTGGGGTTATATATGGAGTTTTGTTTTCCCAAAGCATTGGAGCCTACAAAATTTTTGATATTATCATCATTTGGGGGTATAGTCGGTGTTTCAAACCATGTTTTCATTCTGTTGTCATACTTCCCTAACCTTTTGTGGATCATCTGCGGTGAAGAAAAGAATTATATCAACAGACAGTCTGGGTGGCTATGGTGGAAGTTTGCTTTCACCTATCACTTTGTAAAAATCAGTTAGCTTAGGTTTCTACATAAATAAGCTCCTTCCGGAGCATGTGTGTTTGCTTTCTTTTTGTAAGTAGAGTAGTGTACATATTTCCCTGTTTTCTTCAACGAAATTTTTGAGCTAGACTCCATAGCCCAATAGCTAAGGCACTGGAACTGCGTGTTCTTGGTAGCTCGCAGGGAGCATGCCATCCCCTGTAGAGCCAAATGTTATCACATAAAGTTGTCTAAGGGTCGCAGGGTGACCCAATCCTTTTCTTGCACGGGTATCAGTCTCGATTTCAAAGCGCACCTTTTCAGAGCAACCCATTCCAGACTCGAATCAAGAAAACAGGCGAGTTCAGCCTCCAATGGCTGGGATTCCATGTGGAGTTTAGATCGGTGGTTCGAGGGTGTTCGAAATCTGAAAGTGTGCAAAGTATAGTGCTATAGCAAAAGGTCTGAAGTCCCAAGGTCAAGCAAAGGTTAAATATGGACCGTATATCTCATCAGGAGAGATCGATGGTGGAAACTTATCGCAAGAATCAGGAGTTCAGAATATTCTTAAAGTTGTTCATCAAAGGTCCGAAGTCCTGAAACCCGAAGTGAGCAAGAGTCGTCTGATCCAGAGGGATGCGTGGCACCAAATCTGAGCTGCAAAGAAAGTAACTTCGGGAAATTTGAAATGAGAGATGCGTAAAGCCCGAAGTGTCGAAGTGGTCGAAGCCCGAAGTTTCGAAGCGCTCAGAGGTGGAGCCCCAGGTCACAGCCCGAGGTTATATGGGGGGGCATGCCTGGGAAATGAAACTAGCACCCATTGCTTAGAGATTTCGTCAAAGCAGGCATCAAGAATTCTATGGTCTGGTGTTGTGAAAACATCCAAAGGGAGAAATCCTGAAGCGTCATATGGGATAAGCGCCAGGTCACAGCCTGAGGTCACAAGCATGAAGGGGTGATGAAGAAGGAGCTTAGCACCTACATCGCCCGTATTGGTCACAGGGGAAGATTTGCAGAGCCTTGAGGCGTCGGGATTGACTTGAAGAAGTCATGGGCACCACCTGGAAGCATTCATGGGTGTCAGGCCTCGTCCTAATCCCAATGAAGGAAGTTATTGAAGATAGGGGCGGCAGTTGAGACCTCATCTCACCCCATAAATGGAAAGTGTTGCAAATAGCATCCATGAAGGTAGACTATACACCCGAAGATTTCTCCTAGATGGATTTTCCTGTAAAACGCACAATTGCGCCTGTCTCACATCTGACATGAGAAGGCCTGCACAGTCTGACAGAGCGGGCATCGACTGGAAGCTTTGAATGCAAGGGCCCGATCACGCTCCTGGTAGTTGCAGCAGTTCTGAGTATATATACTCAATTTCGATATTTTGTTATGGTCGAATGGTTGAGCTAGGCTCCCTAATATTGTAATATTTTGATTGAGAACAACTAGTTCTCTGGTTATGTATTTGTTTTTGAGACATCTTGGTTAATCTAAGTCAACTTTCTTAATCCATCTTATTTGCCTCTGATACTAAGAGATTTCATGTTTGATTGATTCACATGGATTATTGTAATTGTATTATGATAAAAAAATTATTATAGTACTGTTATGATTTATGTCAGCTTCCTTGAAATTTGAATTCAAGAGGACCTTGTGTTTAAGTTTTTCCTCCTTTGGCTGCTGGAAAATATGATGTTCATAGCAGACCTCTACACCTTTCTCACTAAATATTCCTCCTACTCACCCTTACTCCAACTTACTGACTGAAGTTGATTCCGGACCTCAATTTCTTATGCATGCTAGTCCAGATAACTGAGTTAGAATGCTATTATTATTGAGTTTTCTCCTTTTGACCACTCAAAACTCAATTACCTGTGACATATAAACTGATGGGTACTAGGCTTACCTTCAATGCAATCTAAAGGTGACTTCTAGTACTAACACTACATCTTGGTGATTTTATGGTACATTGATTAGAAGCAGCATTGGATATCTTGGTGTATGGTTTGGTTACATGTTATGGTGCATACTTGAGGCTTGGTATATTGTGTTATGAGGTTGCATCTTGGTGATATTGAGGAGCATGCGTGAGGCATGTGTTTGAGGGCCTTGGTCTATGACTTGAGGCACATCATTGGATGTATAATGCATGAGATCTACTTGTTGAGATACATTGTTGGTACATATCTTGGATACATTGGCACATGGTTTATGGTAGTTGGTTGAGGCATATCATGAATGATATGACACTTGTTTGAGGTACATGGTTGGCATGTTGTAAGGTTGATGATGTTGTTGGTATTGGTACATTAATATATGCTTGGTACACATTTGGCACATATTCTTGGCATATGGTTGAGGCATTTCATTGATGATATCTTATGGTATATGGTATGGTGTTGATTTACATTGTTGATGTACATGGTTATGGTACTTGATTTATACTTGGTATGGTTGATGCACTTGATATGGTACATGGTTGATGGTATAGGTTGAGGCACAGGTTGATGCATGGTTGATGCTTGGTACAGGTTGGTACATGGTTGAGACACATACCCTGTGATGGTATGTTGGTGATCTTGGTACATGCTTGATAGAGGCATGTGTTGGTGATGTTGGACATCTAGTTGAGAGGTGTCCTTGGTGTATGATCCATKTGAGAGGATCTGGTTGAGTTTCATGGATGAGACAATGATTGGTTGGACGGGTTGTTGTGATAGTGGTTAATATGACAATAAAATTTAAATTGGGAAAGTTTTGTAGTAGTCTGCAAGTTGTAGAAAAGAGAGGTGTGGACATTTGTGAGTTGCAATAAAGAGAGTTGCGGACATCTGTGTGTTGCAGCATAGACAGGTCGCATATCTGTAGGAAATATTTGAAGAAGTTTTATACAGGTTATTGGTACAAGTTATGATACAGTGGCAGAGACAGTGACAGTGACAGTGATTGTGGTAGTGACAGTTGGTCTACACTTATACTTCATGGCGGTAGGACAGGGAAAGGAAAGGGGTTGTAGCCTCCTTCTGGTTGGATCCAGAGAATCAGGGAGTTGGAGCTTCCTTTAGGTTGGAGCCTAAGAACTAGGTGGTTGTATCCACCTTCCGGTTGGAGCCGGAGAACCTAGGGGGTTGTAGCCTCGTTATGGTTGGACCAGAGAATTCAGGGAGTTGTAGCTTCCTTAAGGTTGGAGCCTAAGAATAGGGGGTTGTATCCTCCTTCCAGTTGCAACTGGAGAATTGGGAAGTTGGTGCTTCCTATGAATGAATTCTTGATATATATAAGAAATCATTATGTGGTTTTCTCCCATTTAGGTTTCCATATAAATACTGGTGTAATGTGTTCTTGATGTGATGTTGCTTATGTTTACATGCTTATGATATATATATATGTGTGTGTGTGATGCATTCATAGATGATACATTGATGAGATATTGTTGAACATTGTTGTTAAAGTGAAAGAATATATATTGTGGTTAAAAGTGGTATAAAGTGCTCATATTGATTCACCCCCCCTCTCAATATTCCAACAATGTATGCGATGGTAATTATTAGACCAGATATTTAACATGTAGTTGATCTTGTTAGTAGATACATGGGAAATCCAGGTAAATAGCATTGGGCAGTAGTGAAATGGGTGCTTCGGTATCTTAGGGGCACAATTATTGTATTACCTATAATGGTTGTAGTGATTTGTTCCGTGGTTATGTCGATTCATATTTTGCAATGGACTTGGAAAAAAGGAGATCAACTTTGGGATATGTATTTACTCTTAGAGGTGGACCTGTTAATTGGATGTCAAAGCTTCAAAACATAGTTTATTTATCCACTAATGAGGCTAATATATAGTTGCCTCACATGCTTGAAAGGAGAAAATTTGGTTAAAAGGTTTGTTGGGTGAGTTTTGAAGGATGCAGGAGAAGGTGAAACTATTATGTGATAGTCAAAGTGCTATTCATTTGGCTAAAAATATAGCTTATCACAGTAAGACAAAGAATATTCCTATTAAATACCATTTTGTAAGACAGGTTATTGATGAAGGTGGAGTGGCTCTGGAAAAAATCCATACAAAAGAAAATTGTTCAGACATGTTCATGAAACCAGTATTGTTAGAGAAGTTGTGATGGTGTTTGGATTCTCTTGGCTTGCAATAAAGGTGATGAATAAATTTGTGCATGATATATCAGGTAAATTATTGTCAAGGTGGGATTTTTGAAACGTGCCAACTAATTTCCCACGATTATTGGGATATGGGCAGATTTCTTGGCTCTTACTATTTTGCAGTTAGTTGAACCAAATCAGCTAAATATAGAATATGGACAGGTGTAAATGTTTGATCAATTTTTTATCAGTTTGTGTAACTATTTGGTCAATTTGTGATCAATTTGTGTAATTGATTTATCATTTTTTGATCATTTTGTTTAATTGTTTGATAGATACCATATATCTATGTATTCCCGTAGAGGAAAATGCAGAGAGTGAGATGAGTGTAAAGAAATGGTTGTAAGTGTGTTCTAGTTGTTGTAATTCTTCCTTGAATAATAAGAATATTGATTATCATTGCCCCGTGGACATTTCCCTTTTGAAGGATTTTACCACGTAAATCATTGTGTTAATTGTGTGTGATTGTTTTTGTTGTCATTTGCCATTAAATCTTGTTGAGTTTATGCTTACACTACCCAACAGAGGCGAGCAAATAATGACCAACCTATGCCAAGGAAATGTGATGGCAACCATAGTGAGAAACCATGAAGCTCAATCACAAACCCAAGTGAAACTCGATAAGTTGTTTGCTACTCAATTCTAGGTGTGGGTGTCCAAAATAAATCAATATTCGATATATTGGTAATTTTTTTTGTTTTCTTTCTCTGCGTCGACCTTCACACACATCCCAAATGTTGGTGAATCCAAAAAATGTCAAAAACACATGAATCCCTTAACAATATCCAATGGTACAATGAACCAATGCATACCAGGAGTATTAGTGAATCCAACAAAAACACGTGAAGCCCGTAACAATATCCAATGGTACAACAAACCAATGCGTCCTATAGGTGTCGATCCCACTTTGGCCAAAACAATTTCTACACTCATCGTTTCCTCATGCTCTTCTTCTTCTACAGATTAGAGTGTGGAAAATGTGGAGGCTACATAAAACCCTTCTTTAACAACTGCGAGAAGGTGGAGGGAGTTATTGCCTTAAGGATTAGGATTTTTCACCATAGAGGAAGGGAAAGAATTTTTTCTCAAGGGTTTTACCTATTCTAGAAAAATATGGAGGATATTTCTAAACAAATGGTCATAAGTGTAAGTGTTACAACACATTGCAATTTGTCTGGCAATATCCTTTCGCTATATCTTCAATGTTTTGCATGTATTTAATTTTTCATCTTTCTCGCATTTTCTTGCTTGGCATTGCAGGTATTTGAAGATAAATATCCAATCGTCAGAGAAGTTGTTGTATTTACCACAACGGGGAATAATTTGTGTATGTTTCTCCAGGTGCTTGAGAGTGAATTGGTACCATAGGGAGTGATTGTAGAGATCCGCCAATGAAATGTACCATTCGGTCAATTGGGACTGAACATCCCTATGTGTTTCTAGATCTTGGGAGTAGCCATCATACAGAAGTAGATCCACAAAGAAAATGTTAACAACCAAATTTTCCATAACGATGGGTTTGTAAAACTATCGGTATAGAATGGTATAGTAGGTTTGTAATACCGGTGGTAAGAATGAGGGTTTTAGAAGGTACAACTGGCAGGATGCAACAAGCCATGAAAATACGTCGAAATTGGCAAAGAGGATCTCCCTTAAAATAAGGCCTTCAACATAATTAAATCATTATAATATAAATGAGCATACCCTCAAAGTGAGGGAAAGGGAACACCGAAAAGGATCAGGGTGGTTATGTTATGTAAAGATCGAGGGGTTTTGTTTTTAGATGGAAAATAATACTTCAAAAGGTCTTCTAGAAGAGGTAAGCATGAATGGATGCATGGTGGGATAATGTGAAGTAGGAGATCATAAAATACCAATCGATCACAATTGGTGTTTCTAATCTTCCTAGGACTATTGGGATGTGAGGAAATGGAAGGTTGATTTTATGTATCAATACATTTTTGTGGGTCACTAGTACAATTCAATTAGTGGTTGGAAACAACGGGTTAATATGATATCCATAGTCCAAATTCGATGAGAGGATCATTACCTCAATAATTTGCAATGGTAAAGACTCATTAACTCCCAATTGAAAGCTCTCAAGAATGGAGTTCCATCCACACTGCATAAGATATTCATCCATAGAAGGATTAGGAAAAACCTTCCAGTTGAGATGATCGTTGAAGCACCAAACCTCTTGAGTAGTATATGTAATATTTCTCATTGTAATCAATCTATCCAAAAAAATTCATTTAGAATATTCAAGACATGAATAATTGAATGATTGTCTGCCTCTTCCATTTGGGTTATAGAAGTATAAACATAGCTTGAGAAGAATGTTAGGGGAAACTAAGTTTTTGGGCTTGGAGTCAATATATCCATTTCAGGTTTTCATATTATTTGTGGGTATTCAATGGAATTATAGATTTGGAATTTTAGTTGGTGGTAAAACTTAGAAGGTAATACATAAGCTTGAATAAAGTGTTTGGGTAGAGAATTTATTAATAGGAACAAATAAAAAATAATAATATATTCAACGATATTTTCCATCTTTATATTTATGTGGATTATTCTCCATTGGCTCTTGTTCGTTCACGCTCGTATGGATGTTACAAGAATGGGAAAACATAGGTAGGGGAAAATAGAGGCGAGATAGGCTAACACCAATCAAGAAAAAATGACTTAGGATGGGAAATCCATACATAAAAGATGGAACAGAACACCAGAACAAGTAAATAAAAAAATTGTAGGACATGGAAAGGTTTAATACCAAAAAAAAAGAGAAAAAGCATGGAGGTTCAATTAAATATATATACAACTCATTCGTTGCCTAGATCCAAGTTGCAGGCTAAATATTGTGAGGAGTTGAGGTTCGAGTCCTTTATTTGGAAATGATCTGGGGTGGTGTTTCTAAGCATGCCTGGTGATCCAAAAATCCTTAGATGTACAATTAATTCTTAAATACATATAAACATCTTACCTGATTCAAAATATAAATATAAATATAAATGAGTCCAATGAGTATAAACTTACCTAGGTGTGGACAATATACCTTATGGCATGCATTTGCATACAACACATAAACTTAAGCAAACTCGGCATGCACTTCAAGACACATAAATGCACTCTGCATTGAAATTAGTGCACATCGACATGTGTGTCTGCATTGGAATGCGTGCACATTGGAATTCGTGCCCAATATATAGGCTCGGGCCCTCCATCCGAATTAGTTGGCAACTTCATTAATAATTATAGAGGAAACCTGTAACAAATGGGTCGGTTGGCACAATGGTTAGAGCATTGGTATATTATCCCGGAGGTCCCGGGTTCGATCCTCCATGGTGTGCATTTGTTGGTTTTTATTGTTATATATATATATGGTTTAAACTATATACTATATATATATGTATGTGTTGGTTAACAGTTAGCTCCCCGTATGGATTTGGTATAGGTCGCATGTAATAACGTATGGACCAGGGGCTTATCCCTCACCACTACCACCTCTTTTTCTCCCATCATGCCACATTTCAAACTTAATTAATATTTATAATGTACATGGGTATGAACCATTGTGGTGGTGTGTTGGTAATGGGGCTATGTTAAAGAGGTTCGACCCTCATCGATTCCAAAATAATTTTAATGAACCATGTCAATATAGGCCAATGGGAGGTCACCACGTGGCGGCCTCTCATTGGCTTGTCCATACCATGTGTCGACCTATAATTGGATCACTTGTGTGCTACTTGTCAACCAATAATTTCACCACTTGTCAATCTGTAATTGGACCACTTGTGTACCACTTTTCAACCTGTGATTGGATCACTTGGATTGTACCTTGTCCATTTAGCTGCCAAAAAGAATGTGCCACGTGTCACCCTTATAGTGGTGACACGTATCACTCATTTTTCCCATGTGGACTTTGACCTTTGACCTGGTTTGACTAGAACTTTGATCGCTCATAACTTTTGCATACAAATTCTATTTGAATTTATGTTTATGCTATTGGAAAACTAACAATGAGCTCTACGTATTGAAGTAATTTTCGAGAGCATTTGAGAAAGTCAAATTTTGAGCATTTATGGGTCCTTCTAGCCCTCTGTGAGCATTTCGGATCCTCTTGGATCTCTGTGAGCGTTCCTGGATCCTCTTGGATCACCTGGATATCCTTTAAATGAGTCCATGCTTTCTAGATTCTTCAACATGTTAAGTGTCTCTCCTTCACTGCCTAAGATTTGGTCGGGGGAAGAATCTATTGTGGATTCTCTAGTGTGGTAGATCCCCGCCCGTAAATGTATTATGTTTTATTGCAACAAGCACAAGGCCCCCTGTAGGTCAATCTTTTAGTCTCGGGCATATTGCATGTTGAGTAGTTTTGGTAAATAATCAGATGAGGACACTTGGCCAATGATAGGTGGTCAAAAGCTAATGACCTTCCTCCACTCCCTTCTGCATAGCCTTTGCACCACTGCCCTTATCCTTCCTCTTTTCACTTCCTTGATTTTGATCGATGCCCAGTTCGAGCTCATATCTCAAATAAATCAACTGTTGGCTCCCAAAGATGATGTTATTTTACCCACCAAAGCACCACTATAAGATTGCAAGACCGAATCTTCGCCCTACAAAGTAAATCGAAGAAGTAAAATAAGTTATGTGGATCAAGAAAAGGCTACATACACGTGTGAACAAAATCCAAAGTTTCCTCTTTTTTAATCCCATAAATTTAATTTTAAAAAATTATACATTCATTGTTCTTAATATTATTTCAATAGGTTTGTAAAAAAGAAATAAAATATATATTTTTAATATATATATATATATTCTTTGATTATAAAGTTTTGAAAAAAAATTGATATTTTTTTATAAAGAGAGATTACAGCATGTTTTTTATTAATTCATTATAGAGTTTTGAACAAGTGTAAAAAAGAAATAAAATATATATTTTTAATATATATATATATTCTTTTGATTATAAAGTTTTGAAAAAAAATTGATATTTTTTTATAAAGAGAGATTACAGCATGTTTTTTATTAATTCATTATAGAGTTTTGAACAAGTTGAAATGACTTATAATGTTGATTGGTTTGAATATTTTATTAGTTAGATTATGTCCACATTTATATTGAGAATTTTAAAATCTAATAAAATTTTGAAATTGAAGTGTATTTTTTAAAAATATTATATGTATAAAAAAAAATCACATTTTATTTTAATCTTCTTCCACATCCTCTTTTACAATAAAACTCATCCAATTTTATTTTTATATTAATAACAATTATGAGAGAATTGTGATTTTTAATTTAAGATTAAATACATAAATGTGAGCTCTTCCAAGTCTATGTGAACGAGTATGCGGAACATTCTGGATCGTAGTCCACAACACCTACCGACAATAATGGTTTTTGTTAGGAGGCACCCTTAGCCCTTTGTGTAGTAATAAATATGGTTGACAGAAATAGTATTCTTTGCACACATTGAAGAATCTACAGACACATTCCCCTGGAAACCATCATCAAGAAATTCACAGAAATGTGAAAACTCCTCCTCCCCAACATTAACTCCAACACAAGAGATCCAGTCAAACGCCTCCCCAAAAGGAACATGTGGGAAGCCCACCATTCACAGATCCAGGGTTGCAGCCAAGACCGAAATTACAAACAATGTGGACGTTGTAGTGGTGAAAAAATGTCCTTGAAAATGAGGGGAGGCTCACATAGTTGGTTTTGAGCTCCTGTGAGAGGGCCTCATCCACCACGTAAAGAGGAAAGTTGAGAAAGATACTAGCTCCACTCCATGAAGAAAATAAACCCTTTTGGTAGCCCCAAGTGCAATCATCATCTTTGCAAACCAAGGCAAAAGAACATATAACAATGTGAGCATTGAGATAATATCTCATGAAGAATCAAACACCCTTTAGAAATTGATGATCACTAAAACAAATAAAAGCACACATTAAGCATAGAAATGAAGCATGGTTACAAGCCACTCCTCGTGGCCTTTTTTTGTTGAGAACCGTTTGAGGTCTCTTTTGGCGTTCTTATCTATATAACACATATATAGTTCCAAAGCCTCCTTTTACCCCCAAAAAATAATTTGAACTTGAAATTTTGGTGATGATCTCTAGTTCAACCAATGTTAAAAATGAATAGTTTGGATCTAGAGTTATGTCT
>SNQJ01S0064020.1:21471-35552 GCA_010110895.2 Picea sitchensis | reverse complement strand
TCTGACACATTCAATAATACTGAATCGGAGAGACACAGTCGGATTGTGGTCTTTGCCTTCCGATCCATCTTTTTCCAGACATCTGCAGAATTTCCTGTAGGTGCAGTACCTAGATCTACCGCGATCCACTGATCTCTGTCCACCAAAAGATCTTCCATATTGAGCTTCCATAGCTCAAATCTTTTCCCATTAAACTTCTCGATCTCCATCTTCGAATTGCTTGCCATTTCTTTTCACCTGAAAAACAGTACCGCAGATCTCCCACTGTAACAAGGCTTATCACTGTCCTGATCCAAACCCTTGACAACAAAGGCATCCCCCTGAAGCCAATAAAGCTCTGATACCAAATGTAAAGGCTAACCTTTACAATGTCTACTGCAAATAGATATTCAGAAAAGAACAGAAAATATACAATGGAAAATACAAACATTACACTGATATTTTTCCTCTGGAAACCCAAACCGGGAAAACCAGCATATATTATATTCATACACTGTATTACATTGTTTACAATACAATATACATATAGGAGCCAGCGGCATCCAAAACCCTAACCGAATGACCTGGATTAGTCCAAAAACCTAATTCCTTAACCGGAAATAGAAAACCATCAGCAAAAACCATGTGGCGAAAAACCTCCTAAATACATGACATGTTTCCCTAGGTAGGTGTCACGTTTCCCGAGGCAGAAAAAAATTTACGGGGGTGCTTCCCCCCGAAGGGGGGCCTAGCGGCCCCCCCTATAACCCCCCTGCGCACCCGGCGCAGACGCTCTAACACTACTACTCGTGCAAAGAATATAACACATACCCAACACTTTGTATGTCAGGACCATGGATGTCCAAATGCCCACTACTTTGGGCAGTGGCTTGATTCCTTCCACGACTTCAACCACTGTTCCTGTCTTTCAAAATGCGTCTGGTGCTCCCTTTTTCGTATGGGATGCCAGGTTTTGACTCTAACTTAGTTCTCACCTACTCTACTCTATAGACTGTTTGTCTGGGAGCAAGGAGATCTAATTCTCCCTTGCAAGGAGCCATCATGGGAACCATTTTCCCATTCAACGTCATTCCTTAGGATGGAGTTCACATCAATCCTCCATCCCCTTCGCTCGGAGGCATGTTTCAACAGCCAATCGGGCCTAATTCCAACTATAGTTTGTTTAGTGGAGGTCGTCATGGACCTTCATCCTACACGACTCTGGTGGGATCAATGCCTTTTTCTTTGTTCGACGCGTTTGGAAATAATGCTTTCTCTTCGTCTACTTTCTCGATTGCAGGAAACCTCGTCTTTGGTCAAAAAAAACCTACGCAAGGTTTCATTCCTTCACAGAGAGCGATGACAGGAGATTACTCCTCCCAAGGTCTTGGGAATCCTTGGCAAGGCTCTTTTCCCTCGCAAGAGATGTCGGTCGGGGGAAACCCTTTCCACACTTAGTGGAACCCTGGTCAAGGTTTAGTACCTATGACAGAAGGATCGGTTGGGGGAATAACCAACCAAGGTCCTTGAAACACTGTACAAGGAGAAATCATTGCGCAAGAGATGTCATCTAACTTCGGGAATCAGTCGACGATGCAACATCAAACGCAAGTCCCTTTTGCTGGATAGGGCCACGGTTTCTACCAAAACCCTGCCCAGGAGTCAAAATTTTCCTAGCAACCTGGTGCCATCCAAAATCCAAGTCCCTCTTTTCACGTGAATCCACCACAACCGAAACTACCTTTTCTAGAAATGCTACATTTTCCAAATTTGTCGAGACTTTTAAACGATCTAATTTGTCGTGATCCGCGTTAGCCCCCTATGTCGTTTAAGTTGCTTTCGGACAACCCTAAGTTCGAAGGCAAGCCTGGCGAAGATCCAGGTGATCACATGAAAACATTTCACTTATGGTTCTCATCCAACTCATTGAAGGATGACTTTGTTCGTTTGCGCTTGTTTCAACACACACTTATAGGGGGTGTCGTGAAAAGGTTTATCAAGATCGATAGCTCGAAGTATGCTTAATTTAACGACCTGGATATGGTTTTCTTGAACCACTTCCAGTTTCCAATAAGATACGATGTTGGCCATATCTCGGATCACATCCAAGAATGGCGACAATGAAAGAGTTTAATCAAATTCAAGGTCCCTCCTACATTTTTGCTCGAGTGGTTCTTAAAGTATTTGGTTCCTTGTGTTTCCAAAGACATAGCAACGTCCGGGGTTTTTTTCAAAGAAGAGGCTATTATGAGAGCCCAGCAACTGGAGCTTATCTACTCTCAGTCCGGTATGCTATACGAGATCTTACCTGACGCACCACGGTCAAATCTCGAAAAATCCAAACAGAAGTATGGGCCTCACATCGATGGCATAGTTGGCTCAGCACAAAACAAGTCCATAGATCTATCGTCTAATCAATTACAGTAGTTATTGATTCAACAGACTGTGGCCAGCCAAACTCCTAGTTTGTATGCCCTCGTAACCCAAACATCGGATGTACACAGTGTGCAATCGACAAATCCCAAGGGTAACCAGCAAACTGAGGGAAAGAGGAAACAAAAGAACAAAAAAGGTAAGGGGGATAAGAAGGCTGAAAATAATGTTGGTGAGGGGAAAATCGAAGAGTAAGGTGATGCTTCTATGTAATCTTTTCACAGACAACCACTTGACTCACCAATGCCCTCGCCTTGAGGAATCCTAGAAGCTATTGGCACAGCAGTAGCCTGTCGTGTTAACAAACCCTTTTCCAAAAGGGAAAAATATGGCTCGAGCTTCCTCATCCAAGGGCGTGCCTGGGGGAAGTTAGGGAACCCCTATGCCCAATAATAACAATGGGGCCACAAACATTTATCGACCAGGGTTCATAACTACGGAACGCCAGAATTTGTTGAGAAGGGAAAATAGGTCTCCAACCCATTGAATTCTCTTCAAATTGAGAAGATAGTGGGAGAAACGATGACTCGCATCCCTAAGGGTGTGTTCAAAAAGTATTCTCACAACCCGAACGCGAGGGCTGCTTAGAATTACTCCATTATGGAGGATCTGGCACAAACTCCTTATGCAATGTCTTCTCTGGAAGTTCTCCATATTTTCCCCTCACAAAGAAAAGCGATGTTGTCTCCCTTAGGAGCAGTCAAGACCAGTAACTCAGGAATGATATTTTTTTATCCTATAGACCATAAACCTTGTCTTCCTCACTATGTCACCTTTCAGATAGTAGTGGCGTACAACATGAAATCGTTGACGCGGAACATTTTTCTTATGATGGTTGATGAGGGTTCCTCGACTTGCGTGATGTCATTGGAATGTTGGAAGGCCATTGGCCAACCTGAGTTGTCTTCGTCACCCACATTGCTTACTCCATTTGAAGGTCGATCGTTCAGACCACATGGTATAATTCCCTCTTTCCCAGTGCAATTGGAGGGTAAAACTGTGTGCGTCGAGGTAGAAGTAGTCGATGTGCCTCTTGAATATGATCTTTTGTTAGGGCGGAGTTGGACCTATGCTATGAAAACAGTTGTATTCACCATTTTTTGGGCCTTATGTTTTCCTCACGAATGTTGGATCTTAACCGTTGATCAGTTATCCTTCTCTCGTCCTGACCCTTCATCAGGGGCATCCACGATCCCTATGATTGACAACCCGTAGTCTGGTATTGTCAACTTAGGTGTCAGATTATTTTCGTCATTAATGGGAACTTTTGAATATTTGTCTCCTTCCAGTGATGTTAGGTTTGTTTCGAGTGTCCCCGACCAATCGAAGGCTGTGATTTTTCAGGTCACGTATTTTAAAACGAGTTACTTTGAAGACCCGTGGATTTTATTCTTAGGCATAAGTTTAACCCTTTTTCGGGCCTGAGGGACTAAATTTTTGAAAAAGGGCCATTCTCCTTGGTTTTGGTTTATCGCTTTTTCGGGCCTTGGAGATTACTTACGAAAAAGGATCCCCCTCGAAGTCCATAGTTAAGCTCTTTTCAGACTCCCTAAATATGAAAAGATCGTCGAGTGACCTTGTTCCTTTCACACTCATTAATTGGTCTAGAAAGAACATCTATTTAGCATAAGTTTAACCCTTTTCCTGCCAATAGATTATCCAGGAAAAAGGAACGCCTCGGGAGATACATCTTTCCTGGAGAGTTCTCCCTAGTTATATTTTATACTTTTTCGGGCTAAGGAGACTAAACTCATAAAAACGTTGCGAGTCCTCTCGGTATAAGTTTAACCCTTTTTCGAACCGACTGGACTAGTTACAAAAAAGGAACTCCATAGAATCTTCTTTTAACATTTTTCAAACTCTTTAAACATGAAAAACCATCAAGCTTACTTCTATGGGCTCGTAAAACTCCACATGGAAGGATTCTTGTTGTGTCACACTTAATCGCATCGCATGTCTCAGCCTTGCGTCTTTGGCCTAATTTCGGTTCCATGTTGTTATTCAACTGAACCTTCAAAGAATTAATTAAATGCAAGCCTTGCAAAAAATTTTCCCTTGCAATCTGACACCTTGACCCATGGAGGAATTCTCTCGAGTGTCCTTATCCTGCACATGTCTCCTTGCATCGAGCATCAGTATGTTCCATGCACTTGGAACTAGTTTTCTTGCCCGCGACAATCGTTCCTCCTTTGTAACGTGGCATTCTTTTATTCTTTTTCAAGATCATTAAAAATTTGAAAAAGACAAAAAAATCAAAAATCAAAATCAAATATTCCAACAAGAGGGGACAGGATATACATTCTCTTTTTTCGGCAGCAATATAGTCGCCCTTGGACAAAGCACATCCTTTTGTTTTTTCGCCAAGCATTGGGATCTAATATGACCTTAGGAAGTTGTTCTCGTTACATAGAGTTGTTTCCTCCTCCATTTGGTTACTCTTCCAAACATATGGAGAGTTTGTGGTACCTCATGTATCACAGACTTATGTCAATTTTCAGTTGCCTGAGTCTCATTATTTTATCATGCTTTTTTCCAAGGGAATTTTTATCCAACCTGAGTCATCCATTCTACAATTTATCTCTTGACTTCCATGAGTCAGCCATCCCGAGAATCCATTCAAGTTCGGATTCAAAGTCAATGAATATTTATGCCTGATGATCGATGTCCTTCAGTCTTTTCTCGACGGCATGTTGAATACCTCAGGGTAGTGAGTCTTACACTCCTATTGTGCTCCTACCTGATTTTTGAATATATTGAAGTTGTTTCTTGAGTTATGAAGCTCCTCATCTCCAGCCATGGGCGTTGATGCTTCTTAAAGATGCATATTATATTGTACTTTTATCTCTTCAAATGATTTTGAAATGTAGATCCATTGTGTATTGCTCGCGGCTACACTTTATATAGACATTTCTATGACATAGATATGTAGTGTACTTTATTGGCAGCCATGATTAGTTCATCCCAAGCATGGGTATGCCCGCCTCGAAGAGATTATCATTGTTTTGCAGATGGCACCTCCCGAACTTTGGTCTCGGGCTCACTCGACTTCGTGCCTTCCCACTAGTAAAGATATTGTAATTTATTTCGGTCATTAGTTTCTCTTCTGACCTCACACATTAGGGGGCATCTGTTATAATCCAAAAATTCCCTACCTATGCATACATGGCATTGGCCTTTCCACTTACACAATTTGCTAAAATATTGTTGAGGCTTCCTCTTAAAAAAAAAAATTGGAAGATGTACGTGCCCTGCTAAATTGATAGCCCGCGTACACACGCAATATGCATACTAGTTATCCCGCATACATACGCGATCTGCATGCTAGACAGCCTGCATTTACCTCCAAAAGTTGCAAAAAATAAATAATTGCAAGGAATTCAACGGAGTTTACGGGCTATCAAAGGTTTCCCAACCATTTCACCCATTGTAGCCTGTCCCCAAACTGAATAACTATATTTTTCTCATACAAAAAGAGGTCTTAGGGTCCCATTTACAACAACAAGCAAGATAACAAGTAAACTCTTCCAAAATCCCTTCCCCTTCTTAGCCCAAGTTTTGCATCCCTTTCTGATATTTGGCCTCAGCATTCCCCTCCAGCCCTTTCTCTTTATACAACCCTTTCCCTTTTCCCAAGAGATCAGTTGGTTGTGAGAAGAAATCATGGGAATGATGCACTTGGAGTGACAATAGAGGATCTTGAACCTGGTTCGCAGAGCATTCGCTGAAGAATGTTGTAATCTTCCAAATATTCATATTGAATAAAAGAGTTATTTCATGTCCCAATACATTGTGTCTTTATGCTTTTATTGATTAATGCATCTATGTCTATATCTGAATATTGAAAATGACAAGTAGAGATTGTATGTTTTGTAGCATTTGTTTTCTAAGCTTTTGTAGGTCAGCTTTAGGAGGAGACCCGCAATCTAGGAAGTTGTAAAGGTGAAAGAGGTCTACACCAGCCGCAAGGACCTAAGGTGCACCTACTGACCTTCTTTCCTCTCTCTTGTCTTTCAGTTTAGATATTTTTGGGGTAGCTTAGGAATAGAAATGTATTTTAAGGGAAGTCGGTGCTTTGCCTATACCTCGACACAGTATAGGGGGATTTTTCCTGCTAGCAATTCTTCTTGGAGTGACTTGTTTTTCTTCTTTTCTATTTTAATAACTTCTATGGCACTCAACAATTCTTCTCTTTAATCGAATTATGCTTCTCCATATTCTTATTTGGGTCCTTCTTCATCAGAGTCTTCTATTTCCATGAATAGTACCCTTTCTATGTCACTTCTGTTGACTTCATCTTCGTCTGATGAGGAACTGTCTTCCTTGGTGGAAAGGATTTTCTTGAAAAACTTATTTTTATTTCTTCTACCCTTTTGAATTTGATTTTTCTTTTTAGGGTCATCTTCTTCTTCATTTCTTTTTTTTTTCTTATAAGGACACTTATTAGCAAAATGACCAACACCATCACAATTAAAACAAATCAATGGAAGCTTACCTTTGTATTTTTAGGTTCTCATTTTCAACCTTCTGACGAAATTAAGCACCTCTTCATCTTCCTCTAAATCATTTTTGTAGCTACAATCTAACTTTTTCTTCTGCTTATATTTCTTATTTATATTATTTGATGCCTTGAATGTTGCTTCCTTCATGACTGGATTGTCTTGATTTGTCCTCATCTTGTAAGTTATGAGTATCTCGTGCAGCTCATCCATGCTCAAGGTTTCTAGATATTCTATCTCTTCTAGGGATGAAATCTTTGGATCATATCTCATAGGTAGAGACCTCAATACCTTTTGAACAATAATTGTTTCCTTTATTTATTCTCCCAAACCCTTGATGGCATTGACTGTCTCATCAACTCGTAGAAAGTAGGAGGAAATGTTTTCATCATCCGTCATCTTCAATTGTTCGAAATTGACCCTAAATGTTTGAAGTTTGGCTCATTTAACATTGGCATATCCTTCGTAGATATTCTTCAGTTTGTCCCAGATTTATTTTTCGGATTCACAATGCGCAACCTTGGTGTATATTGATTCAGTCAAACCATTCAGGATGGCATTTTTAGCTCTAGAACCATTTTCTTCAAGTTACTTTCCATCCTTATTTGTCGGAGGAGTGCCTGGTCCTTTGTATCCATCTACTATTGCTCACCAAACATTGAATCCCTATGCATGTACATATTTTTTCATTTGTCTACTCCAGAATTCATAGTCCTAACCATTAAACTATGGTACCCCAATCCTAGCATAGTATGTGATCTCCTCCCAGTGGTTAGACTGCTTTCTGAAGGACCTCCTCTGATTCCAATTGTTGGATTACTGAGAGGGGGGGTGAATCAGTAATGAGAAATTATAATACTTTTAACCATATTTTATTCTTCAAAAATATTCAACAGTTTATCATTAGCATCCAATATATCATCAGCAGTATAATCATAAATGGCATCACATCACAATAGATACACGATACACCAGAATTTATGTGGAAACCCAAACGGGAGAAAATCATGGAATGATTTTCTTATATATCAAAAGAATACATTCATTGGAAGCACCAACTTCCTATTCTCTAGCTACAACTAGAAGGAGGCTCCAACCTCCTATCCTTAGGATCCAACCTGAAGGAAGATACAACTCCCTGAATTCTCTGGATCCAACCAGAAGGGGGCTAAAATCCCCTGAGTTCTCTGGCTCCAACCGGAAGGTGGCTACAACCACCTACCCTTGCCCCGTCCAAATGCCCTTTCATATAAATGTAGACCAATTGTCACGGACTTTGCCACTGTCACAACTATGTCATTGTCATAACTATGTCATTGTCTCATCAACATGTATCTACTCATCAACCAACTAAACTTGTACCCTACCATTCGTCAAGTGTATACATATATACATACTATCTCATGCATCAATCATGAACCAAAAGATAAATCAACAATGAATAGAGAATCATGAACTAGAGAATCAACCATGTGTAACATATACCATATGCCATACCATCAACCATATGAAGATCTGTACCATATCATCAATGAAGTGTCTCAAAGAACCAATGCATGCCCCTCGTGCATATGTCACCATACAATATGAATATGCATCAACCATATCAACTCAAATATAAGAACCATGTTATGTGCTAAACCATATATAAGAGTGCTCCTCACTCTACCAAAAAACCAAGATATACCATATCCAAATACCAAACCAAGCATGCCTCAAGAATATGCCATATCATGACAAGAAGTAACCATCAAAACAAGTATACAACCATACCAATAACTTTGTAGTTGATCTGAACCTCTGAGATGATGACTTGTAACCTTCCTTCAAACTTCAGGGACCTAGTACCAACATCTACTCAAAATTTCATGAGCTTTTCACATGTACGTGAATTTATCTTCTACAGTCTGTGTATATACGCCATTTTCTTCAATGCATTCCACGTATGTATGCTCCCTTACTGACTTGCAACTCACGTATACCTCAAAAACTAGGGTTTTTTTGTAACTCTGATATTTTCGTCATCGACCCTTCTTTGCTACCTCAAAAAATGACGTTACAACCTTAGCAAAAGATCACTAGATCGCAAGAAAGATAAACAATGAATAAGTGTGTGAGTGTTCTTGTGAATGACTCCTTAAGGTGCTTATATACTTTTACTAGGTAACTCCTCTCCTTAATTTAGGGCTTCTATGATTTTCTTGTTACAACAATTTTACCCCTTTGACCAAGACTTCTAACAAACTAGGGGCTTCTTGTCCACTCTTTGGGGCTTCCAACTTTACTAGGCCATATCTCCCTAACCGTGAGGAACCACGTGGCATTCCACATATCACCAAAAATGGAATGATGAGTATTATCCATATATTAGGTTCTTTGGTGTATTCATGTTTTCCTTTATATCCATATTCTTCATTTAACTTTGGGTACCAAAACCACACCGTCGGGGCTACTGGAATATGTAACTGGAATTCTTCAAGGATTGGCATCGATCTCTAAGGGTTGACATCATTCTCCAAGATCACTCTCCCAGGGTTGACATCAATGAAAACCAACAAACCATTGTCCAATAGTCAAATTCTCTATTCAATGTCTAATTCTATCAATCGACACATCATTGCCTCATATTTCACTCTCTCAACGGAAGTTTTCAATATATTGTTTTTATATTTTATTTCTATTTCTTGCTATTTATTATGTGTTAATGATTACAAAAATATTTATTGTTATTTCTTATGTGTTAATGATTACAAAAATCATGATATGAAATTAGGAAGAGGCATGAATCACTGCCACTCTAGACAAAGCAAAATCATAGATTGAAGTCTACAAAAAACATAGGTCACAGACGTGAATATGTCCTCGTCAATATTGTTAGGAAATGTGGTCCAAAATAGGTAAAGGTTTTATTTAATAAAACTTTACTGTAAAGGATGCCTTCATGCTCATGTGAGGTGTCCAAGTTAGTTCTAGTCAGTTGTAGTTAGTTCTAGTTAACGGTCTTTTTTAGTTATAGTTTTTTGGGTATTTAAACCCATTTGTTATTCCACGTGAGGTGGATTTTGGCTCGTAGCCCTCACGTTCCTCTATGTAATATTGTTTCCCTCTTTAATAAAATGATGTGTCTGAGGACACTTTTGTTATTGTGGTATCAGAGCGAATGGTCGATGGTCATTGGGATATGGTGATGGTTGCTTCTACCAGACTGTGGAGTTTTTGAGGAGGAATTGTTTTTTGGAGTAGAAAGAAGCATATAATTATTTTATCAACTAGGGCCAATTACAAAGGCACATTGAATGGAGCATGTGAGGGGGTTTTGCTAGAAAATTACTTGCATCAATCCTTTGTTTTATTTTGTGACAACTAAGGAATAATACAACTTAGCAACAATGTAGTACTCTACTAATGGAGAAAGCATATTGAATTTCACATTCATTATATAATACAATTGCTTGAAAAATGCTAAATTCAAATGAAACATTGTAGAACAACTAAACAAATGGTTGATATATTTACCAAGCCATTAAGGAATATTTCTTTGAGAAGTTCAGAGCAATGTTAGGAATCAAAAAGAGTAGTGTTAATGAAAAATGGTAATGAAAAATCTAGGTGCATATTTGTTGAGGGCATTAAAAGTGATAAGGATCTTTTAGGAATCAAAAAGAGTAGTGTTAATGAAAAATGGTAATGAGAAATCTAAGTGCATATTTGTTGAGGGCATTAAAATTGATGGATTTTTCACTGCATAGGTTTGTTCCCTGGAAAAGGAACAAGTGAGGCACACAATGATACCAATGTTGTCACATCGTCTCTGGAGTCAATCATGTGACTCTAACCTAAAATTGTTATCGGAGTCATTACAAGTTGGTAAACTCAAAAATGATTCCCAAAGATCTAGGAGAGTGCCACCACCCTCAATTCTATAAACTTGAAATAAGGAAACATTGAAGTGATTAAAGTGAGGCACACAATGATACCAATGTTGCCACATTATCTCTGGAGTCAAGCATGTGACTCTAACCTAAAATTTGTTATTGGAGCCATTACAAGTTGGTAAACTCAAAAAATATTCCCAAATATATAGGAGAGTGTCACCACCCTCAATTATATAAACTTGAAATAAGGAAACATTGAAGTGATTAGTGTTTTAGACAATCAAACGTTATCCTTGTAATTCTTATACATAAATGACATTTGTAGAAATGTCATAGTATCGTGAACTTACCTCTAATGACACAACGTAACAATACTTGAAATATCTACTAAGGTGAAGAGTGAGCCAAGTGTTGTAAACATTTGAGAGTTATAGGCTATAAGAGTTATTTTAGTGACACCAAAGCTATGATATTGGTTGTGTCAACCCAAGTGTTGAAAGTTGATGTAGTTGATATTGTTTCCCTAGCGACATTGTTGTATCTTGCGTAACACTATCAAGTACATGTAATTTTTCAATTAACGATAGTTGGCTTCTCTGCACATTCTCTTATGAGTTATTTCATTGTGATGATTGGAACATATACTTTAAGTTCAAATGAAAATATCTATGTTGATATATGACAAATTTGTATGGGTTATTTCATTGTGATGATTGGAACATATACTTTAAGTTCAAATGGAAATATCTATGTTGATATATGACAAATTTGTTAACGTAATTGCAATGATCTTGTTAACATTCTTAGGTGTTGTTCATTATGAATTAGTAAATAAGTGGTGCAATCCACAATTTTTGTAAGAACTTAGTGTGTTGTACTTCATTGAATAGGCTATGTAACATGAAAATACATCGATATAAGAGTTGATTTATTTAGTAAGGTGGGGAGATGGTTTAATTTGGTGCATAATTAGTGGTATTAGATCAAAAGACTTTTGAACTAACACCTTCACAAAGTACCCTTTAGTACTAGAGATATAAATTTTGGTTATGATATTGTGGGGATATCTAAATTAGATTCCCTCTATTTTTTTAGAGAGGTATTCTAAATTTCTCTCTGATTAAAATTTTAACATGTTTTTTGGAAACCTAGATCCAATTTATACAAGTTTGGGTTCAAGTCCGATGTTGGAGAAATACCAAATATGTAAGTCATCATAAAGAGTGCATAAGTTTTGGTTTCCTAATCTAGCTTAAGCATTTTTTAATTACATTAAATAATACATATGTTAGCATATTTGGTTTAAATTTTATCAGAATTGGTACAAATTTCTAGATGATAATGCTTATTTGAATTATAGGGTCCATAACCTATCCTAAAGGCTTACTAAAAATAGTAAGGTGCAGCCCTTGTAGTATCGGGAGGGCTCCTGAATAAAGAAAAATGACAAATCTATGTCTGGAATGTCTTTGCAGCCATTAGAGCAGGAATTGCTCAAATCATGGGATTCGCCATCACCCAAGACTGGAAATCTTTCAAGTATCTAGGGCTCCCTCTGTGTATTAAAATGCTCCTGAGCGAGTATTGGCACCTATCTCTTCAAAAGGTTAAAGAAAAGATGGAAACATGGGTATCAAGGTGGCTCAACCCAGCAGGAAGGGTGATCCTGATCAAATWTGTTCTCTCGGCTCTCCCCTTATACCAATTCTCTACCCTTCTAGTCCCAAAGGGAATTTTAAAAGACTTGGTGCAGCTCATTCGCAAATTTTTGTGGCAAGGAGGAAAATCCAATCACAAAAAATTCCACTTGGTAAACTGGGACACAATCACCATGCCCAAAAAAAGTGGAGGTCTCGGAATCAGAGATCCCGAAGTTACCAACTTAGCAATGGGCGCTAAACTTCTCTGGAGGATAGTCATATGAGAAAATGACTGGTGGAAAATGGCCCTCATCAAAAAGTACATACTAAGCAAAAGAAAAAGAAGTATGGATAATCCCCAAACCCCGCAAACAGGATCCCAAATCTAGAAATTAATAAGGGATGCTACTCCCTTTTTTAAAGAACATCTTTCCTGGATCCCGGGAAATGGAAAAACAATCAGAATATGGCAAGACCCAATTATTGGGGTGGATATCAATTCATGGGAAGTCGATATTCATGAGCTAAAAATATTGATGTTGGATGCACACAAATATACCCTCTATGATATCTCAAGCTGGAACGAGAATGGCAACTGGAAGGATTGGGACATGGGGAGAGTACCTGAGCACTTGACCAACCAAGCACACCGTCTGACTTCTCTCCTCAAAGGGGCATCCCCCATCCTAAATACCACTGCAGACAGCCAGGGATGGGGGAAAAACGGTTACTCGGTAAAAGAAGGATATAACATGATCCTCTCCAACACGAGAGAACATCAGAATTCAGCAAAATGGAAAAATGTTTGGATTCACGACTCCCTCCCCAAAGTTAACTTCTTCATCTGGACCCTAGTGCATGGGAAAATCCTAACAGGGGAGAACCTTATGAAAATAGGCTTCCACAGCCCCTTCAACTGCCCTCTTTGTCAAAACAGCCAAGATAATATACACCATTTGTTCTAGAACTGCCCCTTCTTGCAAACTGTTTGGAAAATAGCTTACGGAGATCTATCCAGAAAGATAAGATGGCCCTCAACTCCAAATCCCATCTTGGGAAATTGGGACAAGTACTATCAGGGATCCTTCAAGGACAAGTCAGTCATGAAGCGCATCTGGAGGGCAGTGCCAAAGTTTGTCTGCTGGGAGTTATGGCTAACTAGAAATAAATAAATAAAATCAGGGGGTTGTCGCTCCCCCCCAAACTGTAGCCGCTAAGTCCAAGCTACTCCTCTCAGAAAGTATGAACTCAAAGCCTCTAAAGGTAGAAGACCCAATCAATTGGAATGACCGGAAAAAATATTAGATGGCAAGTTTCAACCTTAAGACCTCTAAGCACACCTTCGCAGCGCACAGATCGAGCTTGCAACTTCATAGTATCCACAGCATAGAACCATGGATCCAAAAGAAAAAAATTCATACTCTATGCTTTGATGGAGCCTCAAAGGGAAACCCAGGGGAGGCAGGCACGGGGGGGGGTTTCTCTTTGAACCTGGAGGAAAAAAATCCCTAAGTTACCACTGGAATCTTGGTATGGATACTAATAACAAAGTTGAGGCCTACGCTCTCCTAAAAGGCATACAACTCACCCAGACTCAGAAAAATTGAGAGCTCAACATTCTTGGAGACTCCAAAAATATAATAAGAATGATGGTTCAT
>SNQJ01S0064020.1:4894-21421 GCA_010110895.2 Picea sitchensis | reverse complement strand
GGGGGGGGGTTCTCTTTGAACCTGGAGGAAAAAAATCCCTAAGTTACCACTGGAATCTTGGTATGGATACTAATAACAAAGTCGAGGCCTACGCTCTCCTAAAAGGCATACAACTCACCCAGACTCAGAAAAATTGAGAGCTCAACATTCTTGGAGACTCCAAAAATATAATAAGAATGATGGTTCATGGATCAAATCCTCGAGATCTAAGCCTAAAGAAAGTCACATATAGAATAAGGGTGGATTATCAAGACATTAAGATAACCTTCTACCACATAATGAGAGAAAATAACATTGAAGCAGACAAAATGGCAAATGCAGCCATTGGGGAAACGTCTGGCTCCCTAAGCATAAATGGAGTGATAACCTTAGCCCCCCTGTGCTAATGATCAAGAACAACTATGAAATGGCGGGGGCCAAAATAATAAGGCGCCACATCGAGTCCTTAAACAGAAATGAAGGACACATTCATAGGAGAGGGGCCCGCAACCCTCAAATCCCAAGTGACAACATGGTGGGGAGGAAACCTCGCGAAGAAGAGAACACGACCACCCAAGACGAGAAAGCGCGTCACCAACAACATAAGGATGAAGTAGGCAGACATCCACGTGGATCAGGATTCCCCTGGGCTGAACAGATGGCATGGAACACGTTTGACACACATTGTTCGAGGGGAAGAGGTGGCTAACGATATAACCAGATTCATCATTCTGCAACGAGATAAGCTGGACAGCCCACCAGAGTTCGTGGGAGATCATGTCTCCAAGCATAAGAGGATGATGGAAGTGGTACGAAAAATCCATCTCGTACAGCACATTCGCCTCCCAGACATCGGTTGCACCTCCAGACTTGAGATCATGGCACCTGATGGAACGGATTGCAGGGAATTTCCTCCGCGCAAGTAGGTAAGTACGCTCTTTCCATTAATGGACCCATTGGAAATCATGGTGTCATCTTTGAGCTTGAATTTTTCCAGAATTTTGGTTATTTGGGTAAATCCTTTTGCTTTGTTCTATCCTCTGCGTGCCCAGGCCATTTTTATCCTCGCTACCTCGTCACTTCCCTTGTATCTCTCGTTCTTGTTCTGTGATTTTTGGTGTCTCATCCCTCAATTTTCTCAGAATTTTTGTTCTGAGCCCTCCCTCTCGACTCCCAAGGCACTGAGTCTCTCTTCTTTTCGAGCCTGGTCTAGTCTGTCGCCCCCTCTCGGCACCTTGGTTCCCTCCTTTTACATACCGTGGCTTTTGAACCGTCTCCCTCGCAACTCCCGAGAATCTCCCAGGATCAAAGCGTTCTCAGGCCACACTAATATCCCCCAGTTTGGACTGTCGACCTTGCCCCCACCTGCTCTCCTGCCACAAGTTGGCGCCCTCCTGTCTTGTACATGGAAATCCACTCGCCTCCCACAGCTAATCCGAGAAATTTTCAAGACTAAAATTTCTTTAGCTTACAAAGCAATGCAGCAAGGTAACGAAGCTCCGACGGATTTGGGAAGCTAGGCCGAGGAATCATGGGAAGAGGAATGTGGCGGATGCAGTAGAATCAAAGTGCAACTTGGAGCAATTGGAGCAAATAGAGCTTTCGAACTGGAAATGCTTTCCCAGCACAGACTCGTGATTGAAAATCTCCAGGATGAGAGCTACGCCCAGTGAAGACAGATAGAGGACAACGACATAAAAATGGAGACAATGCAGCGAAGATTAGAGCAGTTGGAAGGCATAAAGTCACCTCCAAACAATCCGGGAGAGCAGCAGGGGAATTCAAGGAATGGTCAGTCAAACTCAGTCAACCAGATCCCTGACCTGAACAAGTCGCACCCAAAAAATATCGTGGCCATGCAGCACATCAAAATGGAAAAGGGTAACTAAGATTTGGAATCTTAATGTTTTGTCTTACATTTTGCATCAATGGTATCTACTTTCGGAGCTATCTGGGGAATTCTACTTTCAAAAATTTTGTTAAGCAAGGGGGATGTTTCAAACTCTATTCCAAAATTAACCCCCATTTTTGTAAAAGCCCCTTTCTAAGCGGCAACACTCGAAGGTCTATATGGGCCATTTTTTTGTAAAATTAGTGGATTCTTCCACACAACTAATACAAATTTTACCAGTTTCGGTTAAAAAAAAAATAGTAAGGTGTTGTGAATTGAACATGTCTTTTTATTTCCATCTCTAATTTCAATTTCATGCATATTCTAGATTCCATCTCTAGATTCATTGCTACGTCATTTATATAAATTAATAAATAAGATGTTACAAGTTAAATTTTTGGACTATTAAGTGCATAAACAAAGGAATTATAAATTGTACAAAATTATTTTCCAAAGAAGATATTTCATATGGATTTTTCATTGAAATTATGAGTTAAAATCATAAAGATGGAGACTTGGTTGCATATTTTTCCATCGTTCACTCTTAGTATAACTAATGAGTGAATMATTGATACATAGTGAGCTACCATGTGTTCTATTTTTATCACGGGTAAATACCTTAATCTTCTTTACCATGTTATATGTGATCTTCCTATCATAATTTTGTTTACAAATTAYTCTAGTTAAGTTATAAAATTTAGTAGAAAGTTTCGTCCAAGTTTATGGGAATCATTTATGTATATAGTTGTATAAAATTTTATTGAACACTATTAGAAACCCCAACTTACACTTCTTTACCATGTTATATGTGATCTTCCTATCATAATTTTGTTTACAAATTACTCTAGTTAAGTTATAAAATTTAGTAGAAAGTTTCGTCCAAGTTTATGGGAATCATTTATGTATATAGTTGTATAAAATTTTATTGAACACTATTAGAAACCCCAACTTACACTTTGTTTGGTTCAAAGAAATCATGCATTCAGACAAGTAAATTTACAAAGGATATAAGATATAAAGGTGTTGGAGAATACAAATCAAATGAATTTGATTCATTTTTTAAAAAGCATAGTATTATGAGGCAATTCAAAACCTCCTATACACTAGAACATAATGGAGTTGCATATTATAAGAATCATGTTAATCAAAATATGGCATACTATATGTTATAGCACAAAATGTTCGTGTGAAATTTTAGATTGAACCCTATAATTGCACAATATATCTAATCACTATAAGTCTAAATAGAGAACTCTAAAAATGTTGCACCAAAGGAAGCATGAAGTGTTTGATATATGCATATTCCAAAGGAGCGGCATGACTCAAAGTTGTATGATAGAGGGCACAAGTGTATTTCTCATGGATACAACGAGCAATCCAAAGCATATCAATTACAAGACTTCAAGACTCGAAAATTCATAAGAAATCACGACGTTGTGCCTAATGAAGCATGCACATGGCATCTTTGTTGTCGATACTTTTGAAAATCCTAAAATTCCTAACTCTAAATCTGACATTAAAGAATCTATTTTAGTGCAAACAACACTCAAGTGATTGGTGAATACAATTGAATATTACAGCGCATACCTTGAAATGTTTGAATGAGTGAATCCCAAAGACAATCGCACAAGGAGAATGCACAGAGAAGTAGAGTGGAGATTCGAAGAATCAGGGAATTGAAGTCACCTTTAGTCAATTATGCACTAGTTATTGAAGTTTTTAATGTAGAGGAACCACAAGTCTATGATGAGGCAACAAAAAATGTTGAGTGGTATGACATTATGCAATGAGACATTGATTATACTAGCACAACTACATTATAAAAGTGGTTGATATATGTTAATAGGCATCATTTTCCACCTTTCAAAACTTATGACGCGGACATCAACCATTTTTATAATGTGATTGTACTAATTTATCTAATATATAAGTTTTTGTAATGTAAATATATTTTTTATATACAAAATAAAAATCTGACCAATACAAAATTAAATTTTGACGAATTTTGATTTATTAAATATTAATAGTCAATTTATTAATATTGATGATGATGATGATTGGCGTCCACTAAGACCGAATTGGTCTATCATAACTTAAGAGGGTAAGTGATTACTTGCAATTCTTTAGAATTTTGTTTCTGTGCTCGAAAAGCATTAAGAGAAACTTTACAAGATCACCATACTTTTGTTGAGTTAAGAGGTTAAGAAGGTTGGTAGTGTGACAAATATTTTGAAAATGAGATCTAATATGGGTATAGGATGGACAATCTAAGAGAAAGTGATTTTCATCTTCAACCTTCTTAGTGTCACAAAGGTGACACACTCTTTCATTCCATGGCATTTTAGGAATTGACCAACGCCCAGTTTCACTATGGAACTCGTGAGAATTTGTTCTTATCTTAGCAATGCTTATTTTTTTATTTACACTTGGAAAAACAGATAGATAATTTTGATTTTCTAGATTAGGGTTGATTACATCCTTATAATACCTTAATTTTTTTTTCCTCCAACTCTTTATCACACCACATTTTCTCCTTAAATTTTGATTTGACGTTTTTTTTAATAGTATCTTTATTCTGCAAAATTGCGTCTTCCATGATTCCCCAATAGTTCTTGAGTCAATGGTGGTTATGACTCAATTTTGAAGCAATTTTAGGAAGCCTCTTGTCTTCCATGTTGTTTAACTTGTTCTTATACATTTGGTATTTTGAGATTATAGGTTATAGAATTTTTTTGTATTTTCTCTATCTTTCTCCAAGATTCCCAAGATATACTACAGCCCCAGAGTTCACATCCATAAAGAATAACAGGTGTAACAAGAGTCTCAAAGGAGTTTTTTCTTATCCCAACTCCAAAGATCAGTTGATTTACATTTATTTCAAGCCCATAATAAGCTTTCCATCCCCCGATAATCATTTTCTCAATGTTATAATTCTAATTGAGCTTGTGGTGAATATCAATTCCAAGATATTTCTATGAAGTCGCTTCCTCCAAGTTGTTGTCATAAACGAATGTATCATAAGGGATCTTATTGGATTTAATAATCATGACCTTAGTTTTATTAGTATTAATAGTCATACCCATATTGGAGCAAAAAAAATTTAGGATTCTTAGTTGGTTTTCACGATCATGGGGACTCCCTGCCATAAGAACGATGTCGTCAGCATAAAGAAGAAGATTTATGACTATACCAGTGAGAGTAGAGCCGACACAATAGTAGAGTTAGAGCAATCTTCTAACTTGTCAATGTATATGCCAAAAAAGTAGGGGACAAGGGACAACCTTGTTTGACTCTGATATTGTAGTTAATCTCTTTTGACCAAACCTCGGTGTTTTTAAACTTAGCGATAACGTTCTCATACATCCTTATTGCAGCAACCTTGAACTCGAGAGGCACTTTTATCTCTTCCAACCTATTTCAAAGGTTTTTCCTAGGAACCATGTCAAAAGTTTTTCTAAAGTCAACAAACAACAAGAAAGATTGGTTTTAGTATTGCAGAACTCCTCTGCAATGATCCTAAAGGTAAGAAGATGGTCCACAGTTGAATGATATCATATAAACCTGTCTTGGCCTTTAACTCTTTTACCGTGACTTTCAATTCAAGGCCATAAATTTAATGAAGGCAATATTTGAAAACTATTCAATTCAAATACATTGATTAAAAGCCTTGAAATGGTAACAGAAATTTAAATTTAGATTTTTGATCTTAATCCACTTTGCAAAACTTTAAAGCATCTTTAACAATAATCATGGAATTAAATTTATATCCACACTTTGCAAATCTTTAAAACTATCAATAAAAACAAGGAGAACTTGCGAAGAGATTGTCCTCTGCTTAGGCAGTGCTTCCTCTGGAAGAGGAATATGTGCATACCCAATTTACGCGTTAGTTTAGCATCCGGAGCGAGTAGTTGATCGAGTGGATCCTGCAGTAGAGTTGGAGGCTAGCATTAGCACTACATGATCCATTAAGGCTAGCATTACCACCTCATGCTAGCATTTCATTGATTCAAAAGGCCACCATTACCACCTAGCATTTTGTTGATTAAAAGGCCAGCATTACCACCACGGGGTTACTCAGTATTACAATGGCAACTCTAATGGAAATGATCCATGACCTAGTAAAGAAGCGAAAGGAGGGGAAGTGGACAACACCCAAACAGTTAAAAACTTAAACCCAGTGAAAAATCCTAAATTTAGTAAAGAACCTAAAACTAAAATGGATATTAATCACTAGATCAATAATTATTGTGTTAATTACATTAAATACCATGTTTAATGACAAACGAAGATGTTTTGTCATGCAAGGAAGTTAATGGTTGAAAACAATCATTCATTTAATGTGACAACGAAGAATATTCAGAGCTTATGAAATCGTGTCCATTAAAAGCCCATTTGTAATTAAAAGCCCATTAAATCTGAACATTTCCAATAGGTGTACGCCTATCTACATAATTAAGAAACATAAAACTTGGAGTTTGGTTGCACTAAATGCAAATAAAAATGTAATTGGTTGTATATCAATACTCAAAACCAAGTGCAAGTTTGATGGTAATGTAGGTTCATTAGATAGATGTCAAAGGTGCTCCTCTAAATGGGTGGATAGATGATGAAGTCTTCATGGCACTACAACTTGAATTCCTAGAACTTTGGAAAGTCACAAAAGATTTGTATGTGTTGAAGGAAAGCACCTTGAGCTTGGTATTTGCTAATCAATGAACATTTCAAAGATGTAAAAATCACAAAGATGAACCCTAGTTGTAAATTTTTTTCTCTTTCTCATAGTCTAGCTTGGAGGTGGTATCTTCGATGTATAGCTACAACTTGTGTTCTATTTTTACTGCAGACAAGTACCTTCCTCTTCTTTAACATGATATGCAATCTTCCTATTATAACTTTGTTTACAAATTAGGGGTGTCTAACAAATCTATAAATATGTTCAACAAGCAAGTTTTTATTTGGAAACTTGCATGCACTCACATCAACAAGCAAAAATAGAGGGGTTCAATCCTCTCATATTTCTCTAACAAAGGCTCCATGTAGGGTAAAAAAGCCTTGGACTTATCTCTCTCAGCAAGTCCTTTATAAATCCCCAAACATCTCACGCACATCCACAATGAACCGAACTATCTTCATTTTGATATAGTACTTTTGGAATATTAGAGTTATGTGAAGCAAAGCCACAAATCTGATTTTTTATATTTCATTTTTTTTTCTTTCCCCAAAAATCTCAAGCACATCTACAATGAACCAAACTATCTTCATTTTGATATAGTACTTCTGGAATATTAGAGTTATGTGAAGCTCTAATTTTTTATATTTTATATTTTTTTATATTTTTTTTCTTTTTCTTTTATTTTTCTTTTTACACATCCTCTTATATTACATCATAAAAATATGCATCAACCATTTTTTTTTATATTTTATTTCTTTTATTTTTCTTTTTACACATCCTCATATATTACATCATAAAAATATAAATCAACCATTTTTACTGTAATCCAACAAACCAATTTTATTATATCATAAAAATATGCATCAACCATTTTTACTATAATCCAACAAACCAATTTTATTACATTATACTTCAACCATTTTTATGATTAAATAAAATCATTGAAATGATTAAATAAAATGATCATATATTACATTATAAAAATATGCATCAACCATCTTTTACTTATAATCCAACAACAAATCAAATCAATGCAGAGATGATGGAATAGAATGATAGAATGTTACCTTTTAAACCAACTCAATGCAGAGATAATGGAATAAAATGATAGAATGTTACTCTTATATAGGTTATTGGTTTAAGATCCTCATATATTTTTAAATATTATAATTTTTAATTTTCATGTAAAATAAGTTTTTTGGCAACCTCTCTTTCTTTTTTATACTTAAAAACACAGTTATTAATTAATTAAATTGATATTAATTTTTTCTAATAAATGTTTTCTAAAAATAATTGGTTTCTAAAATTAAATGGTACTCTATGTTCCGTATTGCTTTATCGATGACTTTCATGAAAAACGTTAATTTAACCTTATTTATAGTGTGCCTTGCTTCAACAAATAATTCTATCCTCCCCCTTCTCTTTCTCCTTTATAGTGTGCCTTGCTTCAACAAATAATTCTATCCTCCCCCTTCTCTTTCTCCTTGTTGAGAATTCCCTTCAGAAATGCCATCAAAAAGATGTTCCGTATTGCTTTCTTTTCTCGATGACTTTCATGAAAAACGTTAATTTAACCTTATTTATAGTGTTCCTTGCTTCAACAAATAATTCTATCCTCCCCCTTCTCTTTCTCCTCCTTGAGAATTCCCTTCAGAAATGCCATCAAAAAAAAGATGCAGACTTCGCCACCTCTGAGGTACCCTCGGACAAGCAGCCAAAGCATCGCCGCTTGCTCAGATATATATATATATATGTATGGATGCATGCGCTTGCGGTTTGTGATGAAAAACATCGGACGCCTCAAGCTCCATCATATTGTCTATTTCACGTGACACTCGATAATCAGCCCTATATTTGGATCCTATATGCCTATAGCTAGATTTGGATCATGTGACTATGTACAGTAATCTAGCTACAATGTTAATATTAAAAATTGTGTTTAGCCGCACTTGAATATTGACGGTAATACCTTGGGAAAGATGCAGACATCAAGGGGGGCAAAGTGGACACATGGGCAACCCATAGTCAAACAGGTCTGCGTTAGAACCTCGCAGATCTCACAAGAAGACCACCTGTCACCACAACTCTACGTCCAAGACAATCGTAAAGGTGATAGCGTTAACATAAATGGTGCACTCAAGCAGCTACCATTCATGAATACTACCATTCATGAATAATGACGAAAGATCAAAGGCAAACAATAATACACGGATGGTTTAATGAAAGAAACTGGGAGGATTATAGTTTCTCCCAGACGGATCAATGGAGAAATATTTGAGTTTGGAAGTTTGCTATTGTGGTTTTGTTTTCTTCTACATGGACATTTTCGTTAGCCTGTTTGGTTCCTATGAAGAATGGTATGTCATCTGGMATGTGGATATCATTGGTTCCAAAACCTAAGATGTCCATGGATACTAGTGAGGACTCCAGCAAGAGGACCAGATCGAAGAAACTTTACTGGTCTTTCCAACACAATAATATTGAAAGAATCCTRAAGGACATGGAATGGAAAAAAGAAAGGAATTAGGTGTTGCAAGCTCAATAATCCTTCCCGGTCCGTGGGTATCAGCTCTACTAGGTACCAGGGATACAGTACAGGCAGTATAACATTGCATCATAACATTTTTTGTCTAAAACAATGTTGGGATCCCGAGTCTAACGTATGGACTAGGTGGAATCGTTTAACCAACAAGAGTGGAAGGTACGGTATGCAAACTCAATCGGCTGAACTGGTCAAGCCGAAAGGTAAATTGTCTGATATCATGCATTACAGAAATCATTGTCACCAAATATCTGAAGTGGCCCATATGACCAAGCCAAGAGCCACTGAGAAGGCTCCTTTGGAGATTACTGACTAAAAGGTTTCTGCATATGGTATGGTATGTATTTTTTCGCTTTTACTCTTACACGTATGCCATATAAAGTCGAGATGGTAAAATATATAGTTGGTTGTGAAGCAGAGATTTTAGTTGCAACTGCCAATACTGTCGATATCAGCAACAAAATCAATAATAAAACCTACCAACGTTTGGAGACTTTCAAAAATGAAGCCACCTATAAAATCCCCTATTGAAGTCTTTTTTGAAGACCTAGATTCTGAAAAAAAATTAGCCTTTGCAACAGCATCTGCAGTGGACTGGCTTGACATATGAGAGATGTCTTCACTACCTCAATTCAATATTTGAACTTTCAGATCATCTTTGTTAATGAGGTTATCCAAAAAAAACAATGATGGCACTTCGGTTAACTAAATTGGTTGGTGTACCTGTGCTGTCGCGATGGGTTCACCGTTGTCTCCAATTGTGGCAAAACTTGTCCATTGAACACTTTGACCAAAATGCCATTTTCACTTGAAGCCGAACTCATATAATACGCTTTTAATCTCACATAAGCACATAAGCTTTCTCTCTCATACGATAAGATAACATACGCTTCTCATATGAAGTTATCTTAATGTGTAAGGGAAACTTCATATATTGCTGGACAAAAGATTACTGCCGAAACTGTTTCTTATTACGTAGGTTTCTTGGGAGAATAGTCGACGGAAAGCACATCACCTATCTTGACACATTTATCCAAAGCAGATATGTCTTTATATTGAGCTTTTGCTTTCGTTCTCCTAGATTTTCATGTTCCTGAGGAAAAGCCGCATATAAATTGCTCGATATATTGGCATCTTGGCAACTTTAATCGCAGAATCTCCAACATGATATACCAATTCTAACAGCACATACACAGCTAACTCCAATCATGGGGTTTCTGGCCCTTGGAAATGCGATATCCAAAGTCTTGAAAGACAATTTATCTTCCCATGTACTCACAATTTATTCCTTCTGTAGAAAATCAGTATTGCTATTTTATACTTGAACTCTGATTGTGTAGTATACACCACAGCTACAATGAACTATAAGCATCAAGCAGTGACATATCTATTTTACAAATGGCATGGATCTTACATGTTAAGAATGTGCTATTAACTTGAGGCCAACATTTCACCACCGAGTTTAGTACAGATTAGGCGCTTAAAAAACATAAATTTCAAGTACACTCAAATACACATAAATTGCTCCGGGTGATATGAAAATTCAGTAATATCGACAGAAGTTACAGCTGATAGAAGCAATGACATTGGCTTCAAATTCAGTGTCTCGTTGTAGGTCAGGCAAGACAAATCCAAGAACCAATGCTTGCATGGATATAACAACAAAAAGCAATATGACATGGCAAAGTAATGTTATATAAATTCATCTTTAATAGAATGTGACAAGTAATACGAATATCTAGATTATGGTCGAATAGGGAAACAATCCGTACTGGAAACAGTGACATCTGAGACTATCAGATTAAAAATCAATGCAGCCCACATAAACGGAAGCAATCTTTCAGACGTTAATATTACTACAATGTTAAAGACTGGCATGCCACGGATGGCTGGCATTTTTTTAGGTGAAATCAGGAACTTTCACTGAACCCCTTTAGGCATCGCTTGGAAATAATAATCAACAAACAGCAATAGTCAGTTGCATAGACTATTTTGTCAACTGTCATCTAACACAAACAGTCGCTTACAATATGACAAGGCAAAGTCGCACAAAGGCCTTGAATTGATTCGGTTAGACAACGAATGACTTATCACCGACCACTCAACCCATGTAAAAGAGAGGACTGAGAAAATCGAAGTAGAAATTCACCTCTGTCAAAACCAAATTCTGTATATGCAATACAAGGAATCTTGAATTTGTTCTCAGTTTAGACTATTAGATGGGTAAACCGTAAAAGATATAGCTTCCATGAGTCTTCAAAAATACTATGATACACAAACATTAGATTGTTCTTGAATGTGCTCCCTAACAGAGTCGCAATCATATTTACTCTACCACTGCCTGTGCCCAGAATTACCAAGAGGAATAGTGTTTGAGCCTGAAATTATGCTACGATTTCCATATCCTCCTCGTCCACGACCACGCCCACGATATCCTCCTCCAAAACCTGCTTCACAAGCCAGATGATTCATGTCAAATAGATAATGTAAATTAGTGTCACATATAACACCAAAGTATAAGTTTTGAATGTACCGCCACTACCACCTCCACGGGTCATTGCAGCCAATTCAGGATTAACACGCTGTCCAGCTTCTTGAAGAATGCCAACCAACTCCCTTGCAAATCTTCCATTTGCAGCAGTAAAGAATGAGTACGCTGTACCCTTTGCACCAGCTCTACCAGTGCGACCAATACGATGTACATAATCCTCCAGTGAGCCAGGAAAGTCATAGTTAATGACACATTTTATATCTTTGACATCTGCAATCAACACCAGGTTCAGTAGCACTCAAACTTCAAATCCCCCCAAAAAATACCTATCGGAATTACCCAACACAAATCAAAGAAGTTCTGTTAACATGTAATATCTAACCCAAGAAGAACAAACTAGACAATGCAGCTGCCCTTATCCCTGCTTGACATACATTCGCTTTAAAAACAGCTAAAAACAGCTAGGGAAGATTGCATTACAATAACAAGCTGTACACCAAGCTGATGCACGCCCTAATCCATAAAGTCCAAGAAAAGGCTTACTATTTGTCCATTACATTAATGGCCATTTACGTTGGAATGTGCCCACCTTACAGGGATAAGGGCCCCATGCTGCAGAAGTCAATCGGGCTGCACATACTGCCAGCTCCATGTGGACCACAGCAATGGCGGCGGCAGTGAGGTTCACCATCACAAACAGGGCTTGTATCGAACCACCGCCAAGCTACAATCCATCCTTCRGAATACTGGCAAGCAGCCCGCCGACTCCCCATTTGATGAAATGYGTCAGCCCCTTGAGATTMAAACAAGCAATGGCTTATTCGCACARAAGMTGTTGGTTCTGATGCCAATTACACCTCAATTGACAGCTCCTGGASCTCAAGAAAGATTGGCATCTAYAGYTATGTCAAACACTAACWATTGGAGACCAGATAATTTAAATACATAAAACGTCTACATAATAGACAAACTTTAGCAGGAATGTACAAGGCAATAAAAATACAGAAATAATTGCCAAAATAGATCCCCCTACCCAAACCACGTGCAGCAACATCCGTAGCAGTCATTATAGGGCTTTTGCCAGCTTTAAACTCTCCCAACACCCAGTCTCTTTCGGCCTGGCTTTTATCACCGTGGATAGATAATGCCGGCCAACCATCCATGCGAAGTTGCTTGGTAACCTGATCACATCCCTTCTTGGTTTCCATGAAAATAAGAATCCGACTTCCATCCATGATCTCTTCTAGTAGCTTGATCAATCTGTTATAAAATATATGATTCATTCATAATCCAAACAGTACAAACACAAGTTTATAACAAGAGATAATCAAACGAAACATACCTGGGATACTTCTCGTACTCAGAGACAACCTCGACAATCTGACTAATTGCATGATTAGCTTTCAAATCTGCAGATCCAATAATGACCTGCATACAGTTGAAAAGGCAAAAATAGAGCACACGATAAACTGCAATCCAAAATGTTCATTCCAGCAGAAATACAACAACTCGTTTTCCAAAATTGAAAAAATGATTACAAAACTCACCTTGTAAGGATTATGCAAAAACTGTCTTGCAAGATTCTCAACTTCCCTTGGCCAAGTAGCACTCCAATACAATGTCTGCCTATCTGGGCGTATCTGTTAATAGTAATAACCTGATTAATGTTTTCTGGAAGACTAAGAACATCGGCATTCACCAGCTATGGGAAGCTTCCTATAATTTCAGTATAAAAGACTAATTCAATCCTAAAATATATATTRATTTGTAACATTCTAGGTCTTTATTTTCTGTTTGGTCTTTGAATGTTCAGCAACTAATCACATACAGAAGCACCTTAAAAATTCGTTTATATTAATCATGTGCATAATATACTTAACTCTAATAGTTTAATGAACTAAAAACCTCAATTGGCCCAAACATTTTATTGCATAAACATCATAAATTTACTTKTTTTTCAGGCATGAACACATAAATTGGGATGAAGTTGAAGGCTATACATACTTGAGTTATAATTTTTCTTATTTGCGGTTCAAATCCCATGTCTAGCATACGATCAGCTTCATCTAACACAAGATATGTCACTCTGCGCAAATTTGTATGCCTTGCCTCCAACATATCAATCAGTCGGCCTGGTGTAGCAATAACAATCTCAACTCCTAAACACAACCACCAACCAGACAAAATGCAAAAGACACGGTTAATAAGCAAGATCATCCCTTTCATGAAATGTTGTAGAGACTACACGGCATTTAGAGGTGTGATATTCAATCTACATGATAAGACTAGCAATCCAAGCAACAAACCTCTTTGGAGATCCCGAATTTGGGGACCTTTAGGAGCACCTCCATAAATGCATGTGCTCTTGATTTTTGAAGATGTTCCAAACTTAACTGATTCCTGCTGGATCTGGACCGCAAGTTCACGGGTAGGAGCTAACACTAGAACTATGGGACCATCACCATGAGCTGCATCATAAATAATACAATGCTTCCAAGTTACTCAAATAAAGATAATGTACATGCACAAAAAGAGAATGGAAATAGTAATATGAATGCAAAAAAACAAAGTGTAAAAGAGCACTCACCTAAATGGGGTTGTGCATTGATGTGCACAATGGCTGGCAAGAGATAGGCCAGTGTTTTGCCAGAACCAGTTTCAGCAATACCAATTAAATCCCTTCCCTTCAGGGCCATTGGCCAACCCTGAGCTTGAATAGCCGTGGGTTCACTGAAGCCCGCTCTCTCAAGCTCTCTGAGAACATGATCTGAAAACAAAAAGCATTCCGAAAATTAGGTATGCAATCCATACTTACTGAGCAAACGTAAAGTGCATAAAATGAAAAGCTACCTTGGCAAACAACTATTCAAATAGAGAAAAAATAGAAACAATACTTCACGACTCTGTTATGGTAGAAAGCATTGATTACAATAGCTTCAGAGGCATTTATCAAGTGTACCCCTAACAAGTAAGAAACTTATTGCTGATAACAAAAAGAATAGAAAAATGAAAGGAAGCAAGCCATGCTGTTTGGTGTAAGAGTTTTTCAAAACATGCAAAAATGTAGAAAAGATTGTTCAGGAAACGTTATGTAGAAAAACAACTTGGGTTGTATTTCAATCATTTTCTAGAGGGGGTAGTGGGTGAATACAATTGAGCAAAGTCAAATACGACAGGAAAAAACCTAGTGCAGAAACCTAAGGAATGATTCATCATATTCATGGGTGGAGAAACCTAAGAAATGATTCATCATATTCATGGATGGCATTCCAGTAAAACAATTAATGTAGATTAGAATGTCTTTATAGTGTTTTGAACCAAACACTTGCTGGTATGGAACTAGTCAAATACCCATCTTATCTATAGTGATTTGAACCAAACACTTTGTGGTATATAACTAGTCAAATACCCCCACGACATTGGTGACAACCAATTAAATTGATCTTTTAGGCTAACAACCAATTATATTAACCCCCCAAATTGTTCCAAATTTCAAGTGTGCACCAAATGAGAAAACATAACTCTAATTTGAACTGTTAAATATCCTTGAAATATTAGATACTTTTCACCGTGAGCATTTCTCTATTAATATGATACTGATACCTGTAAAGCTTGCTTCACGGAAGCTCCGAAGCGGCTTTGGAACATCACGACCTTCAACGGTAATTTCACGTCTTTTACGATAGGCGCTTACTTCATGATCCGACAAAGCTGCCACAGCGGGGTGTTCCACATAGAAATTCTTTTCAAAAGGTATCAAGTTATCGAAATCTTCCTTAGGAAGGGCAACACTATCTAACTCCCTCCTGTCTCTACCGCCTCTACCTCCACGCCCTCCATCGTAACCTCTGCCGCCACCACGACCGCCCTCGTAACCTCTACCTCCAGAAGCAAAACCATTAGACGCTCCCCGTCCACCAACTCCTCCCCGTCCACCGGCTCCACCCCGTCCACCCACAGAACCCCCCCAGGCCGGCATTCCACCACGTCCAAAACTAGGAGGTCCACCCCTACCACCGCCACTGCCACCACTATAACCACCACCGTTAAAAACGCCACCTCCGAAACCACCCACAAACTCACTGCCATGCAAAGAATACAATGTTTAGTTGATAAAATCAGAATATGTAATTAAAAAGTGCTCTTGACAACATATCCCATACAGATTACATCTATGTCTCATGTTTGCTCCTGCAGAGGTAAAGAACTGTTTCCAACCAACAAAGATACTAATAAAGCATGTAAATCTAAAAAATTTGATACATTTAGCTTTAGAGATCCAACAACCGCGTAAAATAGCTGACATTGCAAAGAAAATAGGCAAAAACCAAACAGCATAAAGCAAATAAGTATAGTTATTCATAATTCATGTCATCCAAAACAGCTCAACATTTCAACAGTGAAACCCTAACAAACAAAATCGAAAACAGCAATACTTTATACTTTAAATATTAAGATGAACACTGGTATAAATATCCTTAACAAGCTGAAACGATCGCCTCAACTTATTTAATTTTCACAAAAAAGATGCAAGTTCTTAAATATATTTCATCAAATAGATAATTATAAATGCATTTTCCCTCAAACACATTCGAACGGCTGTAGCCATAAATCTTTATTTTCCATGGCTTTACAGCGCCTTCTGTAAAATTGCATTATCTTGAAACCCTAAATAGTCTTTCCTTTGCAGCTCCGTCTTCACCAAGCGTACAGAGCGCAAATAACCCACAAATGTTTATTGAAAAAAATAACCCACAACTGTTTATTGAAAAATAAAATGACAGGGCTTCCAACTAATCTAAGACGCTTATGTCTCTACAAACCCTAAAAATGGAAACCTGAAACACGAAAAAAAACACAGAAAGAAAAATATTTTGCGACTCACCTTTTCCGCTCCCGGTAGGAGTTGGGGTCGCCATATCTTCCGTCAAAGCGATTCATTTTGGAAA
>SNQJ01S0064019.1:12164-40619 GCA_010110895.2 Picea sitchensis | reverse complement strand
ATTTATATCACCCTTCATATAACATACCATATTTTGGACATGCATTATATACTTTGTAATCAACAACCAAAAATGTGAACATTTTTCTAGCATATTTACATGTACCAGGAAGTACATTGTCTAATCGAAACAATTTATCCTACAAAAGTCTATTATGAACAAACATTAAAAACTAAATAACAATTAAAAATATAAACCCTAAGAGTTAGGTCAATTGATCTAGATCCAGACGTGAGTTTATCATGCTTGTAGTTGGTCACGGGTTCGACTCTCTTGATTCCCCTGGGGAAAGGCCCCGTAATCAGGGTGCTTACCATCCATGGAACATGTGGAAGTATTTGGAGGGTTTTCCATGAGTACATTTTCTCGGAAAAAAAATAAAAATTAATAAGATAAAAATATTTAAGAACTCACAAATCACACTATAATATAGTAAAAATCACATTTATACCTTAACAAAGACTTAGAGTTATTGACCATCCATATGTTTCTTTCAAATTATAAAGAATTAGAATAGTATTCAACCTATATCGCATTAATTTATTGAACACTATAAAAGGTGGTGCTTTTGTATCCTACGTGAAATCCATTGGTTCAATTCCATTGTATATAGTGCCTCCATCCATATCTTATTCATTTTCATCAACTACATGAATGTATTCCATCTCGAAAGAATCTTATAGAATTTGGTTTTCCATGTGTGTATGGTTTATAGTCCCATCTCCATTATTCATATTCACATTGTCTACCCCATGTTGTTAATTTCTATTAGTGCCACTTTGCCTATCAATGTTAGAAACAATATTATTTAAATTAGGAAGTGGATGCTGAAAAGGAGGTGTATTGAAAAATATTCATACTCTTCTTGGGATGTTGTTTTCGTATATTCCCTTCCCTCTCTCTCAAATAAAAAGTAGTTCGATGAAATGGAAGAAGTGTAGAACACATTCATCATTCCCTATATCATCCTAAAATAAAACATTAAGGATATTATCACCACTTATATCATCATCATTGGAAAAATGGATAACATATGAACAAACATATATTGTATTTTTAATTCCAAATAAATAGATTAAAATAAATTCAATACAATAACTAATTTGAACAAGTTTCCATGATAATGTTGTATGTAATAATTAAAAAAAAACACACATTTTAGAAGGAATGTTTGAGTTTTATAGTATTCCATAAATACAAAATGTAGATACAAACTCTTAAATTTGAAAAGTTATACAATGTCATTTTGATGCACCTTATTTCATCCCATTAATACCTCTAAGGGAAAATTGGATTCTTGAATTTTTTCATGTATATTCTTATAAAAATTATAGTCCACTAACAATTCATATATGTCAAACAAATTTTGACTTACAACCAGATAAACATATAATTTTGCAATCCTAGACATGAACCTTTCTTTGTTATGAATTGCCTCAACAAATATACAATAATATTTGTTTAATTGTATTTTTGGAATGTTTAGAATGAATAGTAATTGATTGGAAAACAAATATTAACAGTTGAAAAGAAGTTAAATTTGTTTATTGATTAGATTAAAATTATTGTAGATTTATCTTAACTCTAAATATATTAAATAAAAAAATATCTAAAAACCATTAAAATGTAAATCTCTAATTTCAAATATATATATTTTTTAAACAATTGAAAATTTTGCTTAGTAGATTAAAACTAGGTATGTTTTATCTTAGTTCTAAGTATATTAAATAAAAAATCCAAAATACAACTTAAATGTATATCTCTGAGATTTCAGATAAATATCTTTATATTAATTTTATTTTATTTCCCAGAAACACAACATATTAAAAAATAACGTTGAAGAGCGGTCTTGAGCAAATCTTATATTTATTCAAGATTAGTAAATTTATTCATTGACATGAGACCACTCCGTTACCTCTAAACTGCTAGGTGGATACCGGTATCCTCTGAATGAAGCCCAGATATGAAGCTTTTCTTCTCATAAATTATGATTCATGAGCATGAGTGGATGACGTGGATGGGAAGGGCAATTTATGAGCAAGCTGCGATGGCGTGGATGGGAAGGGCAGAGTCCCACAGTCAGAGCTGTTTGCGAAGTAGGGAAGATGTGACATGGAAAAGAGAGGGAACCAAATCCAATCACGAAAGAATCGAATGAGAGAGGAAGATCCGTCCAGCACAAAGCCCGCCAGAAATGCTCCTCCCACGACGCGCCACACTCTCCATTTCCTTGCCTGCGCGTATTTCTTAAAGCATTCCTCTATCTTTCTTTCTTCCTCTTCTCCCCAATTTATATCCTCCACGTTTATATTGGAGGCAGAGAGGCATCTGGCCAAAACCACAGCGTCCTCCAGCGCCGAGCAAGCACCTTGACCTAGATCAGGCGTCATCGGGTGCAACGCGTCTCCGACAACCGTCACGCTCCCCTTTCCCTTTGCCTTTCTGTCCCACTCCCACGGCCATAACCATCTGAACCTTAGATCCGCCATATTCAACTTGTCACTGGACTTTATCAACTCTCCAACGGGTTCTGGAAAATCTCTCACGGCCTCTAACGCCGCGCGTCTCACGCTCTCCGAATCATGAGATACGTGGGCATCTGTAAAATTAATGTCACCTCGGCTCAGGTCACCACTACCTATTTACAGTAACAATCATAAAAGCGGATGAATGTGGAAATGATATAAGAAAAGTTACCTTCCGGTTCTGATTTCTTGGTTATAAACCAAAAGACTCGTTTGCCTGTGGTGGGCATTAATCCTGCCCTCACCCCTGTACCCCACATTTGCACCATCATTGTCTCTATTGCATCATAACCCGGAGGACACTTTCCCATTCCTCTGAAGGCAACACGTCCTGACTGCTTCGCGGCTTCTAAACCGATCCACTCCGCAACTACCGAGTTCACGCCATCACAACCTATTACGATCTGATCAGGTTTAAACAACACACAGAGATTTAGAAATCATCAAGACAAAATATGGGGTATATAAACTGTTCATAAATACAACCCTACCTTAGCCGTGATGGATGTTCCATCTGCCAGCTCTAGAGAAGTGAAAGGAGAGCCACTTTTTTTATGTATGGAAACAAGTTTAGAGTTGAATCTGATGCTTCCATCGGGCAATCCTTTAGCTAGGGTTTCCAGAAGCGCTTGTCTTTCTACGCACCGAGTTTCCACGCAATTCACACTTGCTCCACTGAACTTGATCATTATTACAAATTTTATTAAAAATGGACATGCAAAATATATTTTTTCATTTCCATGTTTCGAATGAGTATAATTATATAATAACGGCAAATCGATTACGCTGCGTGTTCTTTTCTGAGCTGAAGATCTTTGTGGACGCCAGAAGAGTTTGAGAAACCCCGTATCCTGCATGACCATGACCAGTAGCAAAGTGAAATTTTCTTCAATACTGCTTACTGATGAAAACAAATTTGGCAATAGTGCTTACTCACCCTTCAAGCTGAGGGTAATTTGGACGAAGGCTATCTGCCACACCAAGAGCKTCAAGCGCTTTCCAACCATTGGCCCATACAATGAACGCAGCGCCCGTAGCTCGAAGAGAATCAGACCGCTCCAGCACTAGGCTCTCAAGGCCCACCCTGCATGCATGTTATGTTGGGTCAATACTTTAGTATTATTTGTCAGTTATGAAGCTGAAAAATGAGATGATATGAGATGGACCTGTGAAGGGCAATGGCAGTGGCTAGCCCTGAAATGCCGCCCCCTACAACCACAATATCAATGGCTAGATGTCCAGAAGACAAGAAACTCTCGGGGGTGGCCATCGTCCCAAGGTTACTCTCCCAACTTAACCCTTGTCACTTCGTTCGTGCGATCCGAAACATTGCGTCTGGACGGGTATATATATATAGGAACCATCTTCACCATCACACATTCAATGCACATTTGAGTAGGATTTCCCTACGCCACTTTAAAAATGCCCCTAGTCTTTGGATGTCACTTTCCTTTCTCCTAATTTTCCACTAATCTCTCGGATGTCACTTTCACTTATTATAATAATTCAGTGTACATATCTCTTTACCCATCACAAAAGTCACTTTCATTTATAATATTGCCATCTCCAATATTATAAGGCTTCCTTTAACATATCCAAATGTAAAAAAAAAAAAAAATTGTGTGGGGTCATTAGAAACAATAATTCGAGGTCCATTTGTTTGTTGTCGGTTCTAATAATTGTCCTTATTTCTATGATAAATTAATGCGACGATGTTTATTATAAAAAAACAATAATTCGAGGTCCATTTGTTTATTGTCGGTTCTAATAATTGTCCTTAATTCTATGATAAATTAATGCGACGATGTTTATTATAAAAAAAAATTCCCTAAGAAAGTTTGACTCAGTAAAACTTGTCATCTTCAACTAGTAGTTTGTAAACATTACTTGTACGTTTATATCTCCTCAAAATTACTACCACATTATGTAATTTGTAAATGCCTAAAAAAGTCATTGAAGTGTCCTTACTTTGTAAGTGTTGGGCAATAATACATATGGTCATGTATAATCTAGTTACGAAAGTTGAAGCAATTATAGGGTTGAAATGTCAGATCAAATGGCATGACATCACATCAAGTAGAATGATGCAAAGTTTGTCACAATGGATATCTATCTTTGGTGCTTACCCTCATGTTTTGATTATGCAAATTAATAGACACCTGTTCTTCCATAATTTTTTGTTTTTCTTGTGGAATATTTCATCATTGTGTATTCAATCCATATTGAATGGTTATAGTAGTTTTGTGCATTCTTTTGACATTTGTATCTATTTTGAATTTATGGATTCATATATATCAAACAATTATTGTCATACACATATCCAAAAAAATGTATTTTTAATTTAAGGAGTTAAAAACATTCCACATTGTGCATGATGCATAGTTGTCAAAGTTTGTGCTCCTTTCTATACATATTATTGAACTGCTTATAGTTCTACTCATTATTCATGACAAAAATAATCCTTAAATTGACATGTCTAAAGGACTTACATTATATTTTATCAAAACACCTATCAAGTAACCAAATCAAGACCTGTCAAAAAATTACATTGAAACCCACCCATAGAAAAAAAAAATTAAAGATAAATAACATTAGTGGAGCTAGAGGAGACTAAAATCCCCTTTTGATATTCATATTCAATAATTTGATTTTCCATCAACTATAAACCATATTTAGAAAGCGTAACATCTTGAGCATTGAGCTCCCTATAGACATGCATGAAAGATACCTTTTGAAACTACCTTGAAATCTCTTTCAAATGCTTAGCCAGTGGGGATAAACCAGTACTATGAACCTGCAGATGATCCTACATCCAATTTATAGTGAGAGATGAATCCCCAAAAATCTAAAGACTAGCAATCCCTTTGTTAAGTGTAGATTTCAAAAGGAAAAGTAAATTCTTGAATTCCCCAACATTATTTGTTCATTTTCCTAGATTAGTCGTTGCACTAAAGAAATGAGAATATGATAGAAATAAAACAAAACCCAAAAAACATGTCTATTGTATCCCTTGACATACCCCATTGAAGAAACTCCAAGCATAAGACCTATCCACCAAAGTGCTCCCATAACCCTCCACTCCTTTATACTCACATTAGGTTTGTAAAATGATAATTGAGACAATACTTGGGTAGAGATTTGAAAATATGGGATTGTTTTATCTTCAAATAAGCTAGAGTTGTGGGCCAAAAAAATTCCCCAAGTGATTAAGAATGGAACTTCCCTAAAAGGATTCAACTCTCTTCATATAAACCACTCTTGGAAATCCATATCCGTGCTCTCTTTACGTCACAAATCCTGAAAACCCAATGAAGTCTCTGAATTGTTCTAGACTTGCATAGAGAATGGACAAGACAAGAAAACATGAGTGGTAGTCTCCTCATTTTCTTTACAAAATGAACACCTTCCACGACCAATATTGCTCCTCTTTTGAATCATTTCCCATTTCAATAGTCTATTATTCAGAATTATCCATGTGAACAATATACTTTTAGGTGGATCCTTAACCTTCCACAATTTTGAACAATATCATTTGATATTAGCATGACCGAGGGATTGCAGAGATAGATAGTTGACTTTCACATTGAATTCATCCACAATCATATTCATTTCCCATATTAAATTGTTGAGATCACACTCAACCTTATATAGGCTCTTCTAATTTTAGTAAAAAAGGAGTCCCGTCCTTGACTCACCGCATCGCTCAACCCTAATTCTTGAGTTGAAAACTACCCTTGGGACTATAGGGTAGTTTTAGTTGGATTGTTGACAGTATTTAATGTTCACCTCCCGAACTCCTACAAATTAAAGACCATATTTTTAGCAATAAATACCTCCTAGCCACATCCCATGATTGCATCAATGTTTATCCTCACCTATGCTCCAACCCTGCATGTCGAGTACTTACCAATCACAAGGAAGGATAATGTCACGACTTTTCATTGATATGACACATTCTAGATACTTTTCCTCTCCATTCTTACCTAATCCAAAAGTGAATTTGGTGCAATGCATTTTTGTATGATGATCCTCCTCTAAAGATTGTCCTTTGTAAGTAAATTCCATAGGGACTTTGTAGCTAAATACCAACCAAACAAGTTAATATATTTGAGCCCCCATCCCCCCTGAGATTTATGTGTAGTTATCAAATTCCATATAGCCAAGTGAGATCCATTATACTCACTACTTCCTTTCCATAAAAATTTAAAACAAAATTTCTCGATGCTTTCCAAAATCCCCTTTGTGATGTGGGATAAAGTGTGCAAGAAGACTGGAATTTCCTCCAATATAGATTTTACAAAAAATAACATGCCCCCCTGGAGAGCCACCTATTGCACCAAAAATAAATGTGATTTTTTATCCTTGTTAAGAGCCATCCCCAATCAACTTTATTATAATTGTTTGGTCTTAGATTGAAACCAAGGTATTTAACCCCTTCATTAATATCAAGATGTTGATAAGGAAATATGATTTCCATCATAGTATTATGAGAGTCATCCAAGCTAGATGTGAACAACGCATATTTATTCTCATTAATCACCATACCAATAGTAGCATAGTAGAGTTGTAAAACATCCTTGAAAACCTATCCTTCATCATCATTATCAAAATAGAAAGAAGTGCATCATCAACAAAAAGGAGATGTGTTAATTATTCACTCCTCTCGGCCTTAATTCCTGAAAGTTTCATTTTTCTCTTAGCCTCCTTAATCAACCTATCAATTCCTCCTTCCACCAATAAGAAGAGGTATGGGATAGATGGTATCCCTTCCCAATCCCTTTAGAAGGCATAAATAAATAAGAGGAAGACCCATTTATCAACACATAAAAGAGAGTAGAAGACAAATACCCCATAATCCATTTTCCCAAAGGAAGAGAAAACCCTAAATGAATCAACGAAATTCGAATATATAGCCAGGAGACCTTGTCATAAGCTTTGGGTAGATATGTTACGAGGAAAATCTCTCTATGGAATGGGGTAAACCGCAACAGACATAATGACACGCATAAATCAACTATAATCCCAAGTATGATATATAAATGAAATGATAACAAGACAAGGCAAAGATCCTACCTCATCCGGACGTTTGATGAAGACCATCATTGAGCACACAAGTCAAAGCTTTATACCTACAAATTGTCCTCAACAACCAAGATACGCAAGCATATGGTGATATATAGTGTAGCATATAAATTAGCATAATCCATTAACATTCATGACAAATATTCCCATGGAATAATAATTGAAATATTTGTAAGATATCAATTGGACGAGAAAATAGTATTTCTATTAAAATAATCAACACAAGTACATATGTGACAAACTTCTGTACCGACACATATCGGAACCGAGAAACTAAGTCCCTCTAGCTGGGCCTCCACCACTTCAATCCTCCACCAAAGGCAAGCTCATATAAAGGAGACAATGAGGTTCTCCATCACAAAAGGAAGATCTTGGGGGTTGAACAATGAGTTCATAATTTCAAGGATAAATGGATGTAGACTCAATATGAAGTGAAATTTCTCCAAAGTATCTTTGCTCTCAAAGTTGAATTCTCTCATTTTTCAAGGCTTGGATATGGCTCAATTTAAAGCCTTCAAATGGAATTGAAGGGCCGATTCAGAGCATTTCTAGTATATGGAAGGTCAAGGATCATGGATCGCATGACATGGCATGGAAACCCGACATAATTTTTAATTTTGATCACCAAACCCGATGTACGTGGGATATAGTGGAGAAACTTACATATGTGTTTGTTGTCTAACTGATAGGGCACATATATGTGGAAAAATATGTTTTTTTAGCTATGGAAGGTACAAAAAGGGACTTCAAGTTTGCATAGGGAGATTGAAAGGCCATCCAAGAAAGTTGCATGGGGTGAGGCAAAATTTGTTGTAACAGATGCCCCCTAATGTGTGAGGTCATAGGAGTATCTGCGATGGCTAAAATACATTATAATTACCAGAAGTGGAGTAATGGAGACTCGGCTAGAAGTGCTAGTTACTCATGAGAATATTACAATTCATAATGACTTTGTACACATGGTTGCCAATCTGGAGTACATTATTACAAGTGTGAATAAGGGTGTTGAGGTCGAACACTTGAAGAATCCATTGATTCAGGAGCCATTGATGTATTCCCAACTGTTGATGGAGGGAGAACCTGCCACTGATGACTCCAAGCCTCTAGGTACTCATAGGAATCTAGGCCTCATTTCCAGAATAGATGAGCTGAAGTCGATGGAAGGAGACCCGTTGAAAGGAGAGCATTAAGGCATCTCTCACCAGTCAACATGAGGTACAAAACAATAGATTTATTATTAGGAGAATCTCATACGAATAGGATGTTCATGAACCAATGACCCTGTGTGTCTCCCGCATGCACCAGATGCAAGTAGTGAATGAAAGAGACCCTATGAATAACAACCAATGGGGAAGACTGCCGAAAAAGGTGAGGAAACCACCAATAAGAATAATGGCATCCAATACACTACATGAATCCCATTGTGTGAATAGATTTATTGCCGTCGAACATAAGGGAAACCCCCCAACCAACGACCAATAAGGAGATGTCGATTGATGGGTTCAAGGTTACATGCCCATAATGAAAGTAGGACCAGGGTGCATGATAGGACTATAGCTTCATGTGACTCTAAGACACACTGAGGGTATGACCGACATGAAAATTCAAGAGTTCTGAGAAATGGTCGACACAGGCTTATAGACATCCTTTGAACAAGAGCATGAGACATATGGATAACTCAAGTAGCATAGACTTGATGATAAAAATTTGTGATGCAAGAGGCATCAACGAACTCTCCATGGGGACTGCAATAATAACCAATCTGCGGAATAAACTCTAAGTAATGATTTCAACTTCCTAAGGTCATGCTAGACCCAAACTTTGTATGACAGTGGACTCAAAAGTTTGTGTTTTGTTCAAAGGCGACATGACTGCTGCCGATATGAGATAATATTTTTTCCCACCTGTCTTTTTTTTTTTTCATAGGAAAATAAATGCTATGATACAGGAGAGGAAACAAGTGTCATGAGTAAGAAAATATCTCCAAAAAGTGGAACATACCTATGCTCAATGCAAGGAAGTTCATGTGGGGCATGTACACTCGAGGGAATGTTTCCTCTTAGGGTACAAGGTGTCAAGATGCAAAGGATATAAATTAGGCTCTGCTTGTCTAGTGATGTAAATTGTTGAGGAAAGAGGCTTATAATGAGAAAGCGGGAAATGACAATAGGCTCAATACTGTAAGCAGGATGATGGAACGAAATTACAACTTAACTCCAAAGAATGTCCTTTTTCATAGATTTAGTCCCCTATGCCCGAAAAGTATAAAATAATACCCAGGAGAACACTTCTAGCCAATGGTGACTAGAGTATTCATTTTTCGTTAGTCTACTTGGTTCAAAAAAGGGTTAAAATTACACCAAATAGATTTCCTTTCAAATCCATTTAACGAGTGTGAAAGAGACAAGTTCACTCTGCAATATTTTCATGTTTAAGGAGTCTTAAAAAGAGCTTAAATAAGACTCAAGAATGTTTTTCTAAGCAACATATCATGGGGGAGGCCAAGGCTCCTGTGCATGACTTCTGTCAAAATTCAACAACTCACAGGTAACTGAGACAAGCTTGGGAGAACCTAAAACTTGTCAAGACGAGGAGGATAAAATACTTGCAGATAATATTTCATCTACAATATCATTCCAATCAAAGGAAACCATCCTAGGACTTGGAGGGACCATACTCGGAGAGAGTGGAATGTTCCCTTGTTGAAAAGGTACAAGACTAAAAATGCTAAGGACATGGTCAAAAGACGCATCACCTCCCAAAAGAAGAGTGGTATTGACCGAATATTGTATCGGAAATGTCACTTCCTTATACTTGTCACTCTATAAGAGAAGAGTGGGATCGACCGAAGATTACATCGACGCGACCAATTATTCAACCATTGGTTGAATAGGATGCGAGACAACATGATAAAGAGACACATCACCCCAAAAAACATGAGTGTTGTCAGCTGAATATTGCATCGAAACGATCGTTGGTTGAACAAGATGCGAGACAACATGGTCAAGAGATGCATCACCCCCCAAAAGAAGAGTGGTTTCAGTCGAATATTTCATCGGCATGCCCATTGTATTAACCAAAGAAGGATTAGAATGTTGGGAAACCAAATATGACTCAGAACATAAAGGGCTATCAGAAAAGGATTGTGCTTCTCGTACCACTGCAATAGTAGGGCAAAAACAAGTTAGATGCTCTGCTTTGCAATGCATACAAAGGAACTTGGGCTTATGTCCTATACATCTAGACTTCTCAATCATATGAATGCCCCCAACATGACTTGCAGTTTCTGGTGACATGCTTCCAACATGACTTGCAGAGGTTGGTATCTTGTCTTCAACATGACTTACAGAGGTTGTTGACGAACCTCCAACATGAATAGCAGAGGTTGGTGATGAATCCCCAACATGAATAGCACAGGTTGTTGATGTACACCCAACATGACTAGCAGAGGTTCGTGATGTTTGTTCAGTATGACTAGCAATGACTAGAGTTGTGCACCTGGGTTAGCCTAGTCCCTTTAAAAATTCCTCCTAGTCTTTGGATGTCACTTTCATTTCTCCTATTTTTCTACTAATCTCATATGTCACTTTGACTTATTATAATAACTCAACGTACAATCTCTTTACCCATCACAAAATTCATTTTCATTTATAATATTTCCATCTCCAATATTATAATGCTTCCTTTAACATATCCAAATGTTGAAAAAGAAATTGTGCGGGGTCATTAGAAACAATAACATGGGTTTTAGTTCGAGGTCCTTTTGTTTGTAGTTGGTTCTAATAATTTTCCTTAATTCTATGATAATATAATATGACTATTTTTATTATAAATAAAACTTGTCATCCTAAACCAGTAGTTTGTAAACATTACTTGTACATTTATATTTCCTCACAATTACTACCACATCATTTAATTTGTAAATGTTTAATAAAGTCATTCAAGTGTCCTTGCTTCGTAAGTGTTGGGTAATAATACATATGGTCATGTATACGCTAGTTGCGGAAGTTGAAGAAATTATAGGGATGAAATGCCATATCAAATGGCATGACATCAAGTAGAATGATGAAAAGTTTTTCACAATTGGTATCTTTGGCGCTTACCCTCATGCCTTGATTGTGCAAATTTATGGACACCTCCTATTATAGAATTTTTTTCTTTTCTGGTTGAACATTCCATCATTATGTATTCAATCCATATTGAATGGTTGTAGTCATTTTGTGCATTATTTTGACATTTGTATCTATTTTGAATTCATGGATTGATATATATCAAATAACTCTTGGCCACGCACACAGATATACAAAAAAAATGTCTTTTTCATTTAAGGAGTTAAAAACACATTCCACATCGTGCATAATGCACAGTTGTCAAATTTTGTGCTCCTTTATATACATATCATTGAACTTCCTATAGTTCTACCCATTATTCATGAGAAAAATAATCCTAAAATTGACATGTCCAAAGGACTTACATTATATTTCATCAAAACACCTATCAAGTAACTAAATTGAAGTCTATCAAAAAATTACATTGAAACCCACCCATAGGAAAAAATAATAATACAATAAAATAAAATAAAATATTAAAGATAAAAAACATTAGTGGACCTCGAGGAGACTAAAATCCCCTCCTGATATTCATCTTCAATGAATTTATTTTCCATCAACTATAAACTATCTTTAGAAAGGGTAACATCTTGAACATCGAGCTCCCTATAGAAATGCTTCAAAGATACCTTTTGAAACTACCTTAAAACATCTTTCAAATGCTTAGCCAGTGGGCATAAACTAATAATATGGACCCACAGATGATCCTACATCCAATTTATGGTGAGAGATGAATCCCCAAAAATCAAAAGACTAACAATCCCTTTGCTAAGTGTATATTTCATAAGGAAAAGTAAATCCTTGAATTACCCAACAATATTTGTTCATTTTCCTAGATTAGTCGTTGCAGTGAAGATATGAGAATCCGATAGAAATAAAACAAAAGCAAAACTGCATGTCTACCATGTCCCTTGATAGAACCCATCGAAGAAACTCCAAACATAAGACCTATCCACTAAAGTGCTCCCACAACCCTCCACTCCTTTATACTCACATTAGGTTTTTAAAATGACAATTGAGCCAATACTTGGGTAGAGATTTGAAAATATGGGATTGGTTTATCTTCATATAAAATAGATTTGTGGGCCAAACAAATCCCCCAAGTGACTAAGAATGGAACTTCCCTAAAAGGATTCAACTCTCTTTGTATAAACCACTCTTGGAAATTCATATCCATGGTCTCTTTACGTCACAAATACTAAAAACCCAATGAAGTATCCAAATCCTTCTAGAACTGCATAGAGAATGGACAACAAAATAAAATATTTGTGCTAGTATCCTTATTTTCTTTACAAAATGAACACCTTCAAGAGTTAATCTTGCTCCTCTTTTGAAGCATTTCCCAATTCAATACTCTATTATTCAGAATTAGCCACATGGACAATATACTTTTCGGTGGAGCCTTAACCTTCCACAATTTTGAACACCACCATCTGATCTTAGCAGGGTTGAGGGATTGTTGAGATAGATAGTTGAGCTTCATAGTGCATTCATCTGCAGTCATGTTCATTTCCCATACTAAATTTTCGATATCACAATCAACCTTGTATAGGCTCTTCTAAGTTTAGTAAAAAAAGAGTCTGATCCTTGACTCATCTCATCATTCAACCCTGATTCCTGAGTTGAAAACCACTATTGGGACTATAGGGTAGTTTTAGCTGGATTGTTGACGTTATTTAGTGTTCACGTCCCTAACTCCTACAAATTAAAGACCATGTTTTTAGCAAGAAATACCTCCTAGCCACATCCCATGATTTCATTGGTCCCTATCCTCACATATGCTCCATTTGCATCCGGACATGTTGAGTACTTACCAATCACAAGGAAGGATAATGTCAAGGATTTCCATTGATTTGACACATTCTAGATATTTTTCCTCTCCTTTCTTACCTAATCCAAAAGTGATTTTGTTGCAATGTATTTTTGTATGATGATCCTCCTCCAAATATTGTCCTTTGTAATTAAGTTCCACATGGACTTTGCGGCTAAAGACCGACCAAACAAGTGAATGTATTTGAGCCCTCAACCCCCCTCATAATTAGGTGTAGCTATCATCTTTCATCTATCCAAGTGAGATCCCTTATACTCACTACTTCCTTTCCATAAAAATTTTAAATAACATTTCTCGATGCTTTCCAAAATGCCCTTCATGATGTGGGATAAATTGTGTCAGAAGACTGTAATTTCCTCTAATACAAATTTTACAAAAACTAACCTTCCCCCTAGAGAGCCACCTATTGCACAAAAAAGAAATGTGATTTTTTATCCTTGTTAAGATCCATCCCCAATCAAATTTACTAAAATTGTTTGGTTTTAGAGTGAAACCAAGGTATTTTACCCCTTGATTAACATCAAGATGTTGAAAAGGGGATATTCTTTCTATCCTTGTATTTGGAGAGTCATCCAAGATATATGTGAACAAAGCATATTTATTCTCATTAATACCATACCAATAGTAGCACAACAGAGTTGTAAAATATCCTTGAAAACTTAGCCTTCACCATCATTATCAAAATATAAAGAAGTGCATCATCAACAAAAAGGAGATCCGTGTTAATTATTCACTCCTCCCGACCTTAATTCCTGAAAGTTTCCATTGTCTCTTAGCCTCCTTAATCAACCTATTGAGTCCTTCTTCCACCAATAAGAAGAGGTATGGGGATAGAGGTTATCCCTTCCTAAGTCCTCTGGAAGGCTTAAAGAAAGAAGAGGCAAACCCATTTATCAAAAAAAAAAAAAGAGTAGAAGACAAACACCCCATCATCCATTTTACCAAAGGAAGAGAAAACCCTAAATGAATCAATAGAAGTCGAAGATATAGCCAGGAGACACTGTCATAAGATTTGGGTAGGTCCAACTTGATAACTACATTAGGAGACTAAGAGAGCTTGATAGTGTGTAGACCCTCCTGAGAAGAACCTATGGCTTCATGACTCTTCCTCCCATCAAGAAACCCGAACTACTTAGGGGAGATATCCTAGAGAGAATTGGATTAATTCTAATAGAAATGATCTTAGAAATATTTTTTTACACACAATTACATAATGATATTGGCCAAAAACCATCAAATCTCTCTAAATGATCAAACTTGGGGATAAGGGATATAAGGGTGGATTTGATGCTCTTAATAACCTTCCCTGATAGTCTAACCACCTCAACTAGCCTTGATAAATCTTCCTTGGTCAAATTGAAGAAGTCCAAATAAAATTCAACAGTCCACCCATCCAATTTATGACTTTTATCCTTTTTAAAAGTATTTAAAAAATGATAAATTCCTCCCTGGAGACTTACTTATACAATTATTAATTATCCTCCTTATCAACCATCCTAGGAAAATAATTAGAAACACGAATAATTTCTCCTATTTTTTCCCTCCCATGTTCCTTAAAAACTTCAATGAGGTACTGCACCCTTAGGTTATCCAACTCCTAAAAACCTCAAACCTTATCTCCTTCTCGATTAAACAATTCCTAGATGGTATTATAACGTTTCCTAAACCTATCATAATTATGGAAAATTTCAGTATTCTCGTCCCCTTGGTCAAGCCAAATGGCCCTACTTTTTATTTGCGAGATGTTCTCCTTGTTTAACAAAAGCTTACAATTTTTTGATTCCACAAGTTTGATACTATTCAATGCTTCTTCATTGAATAACCCTTCAACATTTTCTTTAAAAAATATATCAATATTTTGTTCAACATCCTTCAACTAATTATCCCTATCCCTATATTTGTCCCTTGCTAAAAATGCAACATTCTCTTTCACCAATTCTAATAAGCTAATAAACCGAGAATATGAATAATAATCCAAATTTACATCATAGTGCTTCCAGGAGGCTTTCACCAAATCCTAAAACTCTTTTTAACCAAACTAACTAGGATTATATTTGAAAGGGGTCCTAGGATTCATGGTGATCTGACCCAATTCAACAATGCATTATGTACCAAAAACCTATCCAATCACTTGGAAACCCCTCCACGCATGATATGTTATTTGATCAAGTAGGCCTAAACTTAATACGTTAAATATCAACCCAACCTTCCCTCTCAAACTATTCAAGAAATAAATCTTCCAACCTATCTTGTCTTACACAGGTACCCCAGAGATCACCTCTATCTAGAGTGAGATCCAGATCTCCCCCCATGATCAAATTTTCAACTTTATCCATTGTGAAGATAGAATATCAATTAAAAAAGTTTGTTTCCCTTGTAAGGTCCATTCACATTGAGAAAGGCTAATTCCATTCCAAGACTCTTCTAAAAACCTCTATGCAGAGACCTAAACACATAACAAAGGAGTTGATTATTGAAATGTACTAACTCTAGCTAGAAATGAGGCCACTAGAAAACCCTTATGCATCCAAAGACAAGAATTCCCATCCCAAAAAGTTCTTCTTCAAATCCTTAACTATAGTATCCCCTTTTCCCATAGTTTCCTGAATAAAAATCACCTCAGACTTACTTCCACCAACCATTTGAGGGCCAATGTTTTGGCCTATCCTCCCAAGCCATGAATTTTAATGGAAAGGATCAACATGGTTTAAACCCACCATGGGTTATCCCTACTCTAAGAACCCCAGTAATAGGTCTCTAGTTACGTTGATTAATTTATTTAATGGACACAACCTCTTATGCATTCTTCATATAATATTTCATGCCATCCTTTTAACCCTCGGGATCCTTTAGAATATCCATTCCTATCCCCCCAAAAAACAGAGAGCCATGCAAAGAGATTTGAGGTCTCATGTGGTAATGAACACCTCCTTATTTCCAAGAATAATGGAGTCTAGGGAAAATCCTCTCAATAGGGTTATCCCCCCTATAAAATGAAGGGTCTGAGTTATGGAATAAGTTAACAGGAAAATCCCCCCCTCCAACTAGTCCAACTTTTGACTTGATAGAATCTAAAAGGTGTCCCTTACCCCCTCTAATTCATCCTAATAATGAACAATAGAATCCTCCCACGATTCCAAACAATTAATAGACTTCTTATTAGACAATGATGAAGGAATTAAAGTAGACTTAACACGAAGGGTGCACACCTAAACTCTAGAGCCTATCCGACTAAGTAGTTGAGAAGGAAATAAGTAAACAAAACCTAGATCCACTAGGGATCCTTTATGACTTCCATTTGACGAGAGATAGAATTTAAGGGAATAGAAATGTCATCAACCATCAAACCCATATCTGTTAAAATCACCTTCTTATCACCATATGAAATTTCCCATTCCCCACAACTCCAACATCAATGTGGAAGGCCAACTCAACAGAAAAGTGAGGAACCACTTCTGGAAGAAAAACCTTGTAGTATACCTAGGGGGATAATATCGGGTACCTAGGGAGGTAACCAATGGGAATAATAATAAATATATGATTATGTATTTTTATGTATGGAGGCCACTTCTAGCAATCCTTCTTACACTCATTGTGTTCACACTACTACATGGGCCTTATTTACTAGAAACGAACTCCATACATAACAATACATAACCACATATCTATTATTATTCCCATTGGATGCCTCCCTAGGTACCCCATATTATCCCCCTGCGTATACTACCAACCCGATCCTCCCCCTACCAAAATGTTCTCCTTTTTTACCCAATAATGTATCGTAAAATACTTGTCATAGTCACAAAAAACATGGCCATGCTGGTGGCATCTCACACAACGAAAAGGGAAATTCATGTAATCCAGAGTCTAGGTGTATGATTTATCACCAACAACTAGCTCCATTGATCCAAACAAGCCTTGAATAACATCAATTTCTATGAGAATCCAGGAAATAGATTGACCATTACACGATTTGTAGTTATCATCTGATAGAATGAAATTACCCAAGGTGTCACCAATATCCTGCAAAGCACGCTCAGACCACGTCTTGAAAGGAAAACTCAATAATTTTACCCTGACCAAAGTACTAGAAGATAATTCCTCCTTTCATCAAAACAAGGATGCCATGGTTTGATGGGTAGGTAATCCCTATCCAGAAACCAATTACCTTTTAGAAATTTGAGGGCATCCTCGTCACACCTGAAAATAAACCCAAACCATCATTTTTTGGAGAAAATGAAATATTGGGACATACCCCATAATAGGATCCCACTCCAGTTGAATTCATTCATTCAAAATCGTCGTGAAACTCTACAATCGATAAATTTTCCCAACAAATTATTCCCTATTAATAATCCAGTTTGTTCCACCCAAATATATTCACTAATAACCAAAGAAATACCACCTCCCTTAGTTTTAATCACCTTCTACTTCTTCTTCCCTCATCGATCCTCTACATGAATAAACCCACAACCCTAAAAATATTGTAACTTCAAATTTACATTGATGAACCCTAACCCTTGATAATTATGGTTTAACACAATAGTGCATACAACCTGCTCCTCTTGAAGACTAGATAGTTTTGACGAAACCCACACCTCAAGTGCAATGACACCCCCATTACTCCTTCCTACAACCGCATTGTATGTAGTCACATGAACACCATCTGCCTTTTCTAATGTGGCCTCCATGGAATATCCTAAGGGACATTTACTTTCTAGCTAGAATATTCCTATAGGGAAAGGTAAGTGTGGAGCATAGATCCGCCAAGACTATTGATTGAAAACCCATTATCATTTATTTTTTCGATATAAAGTGTTCAAGCCTAGAACCCCCATGGCTCTAGAGATCAAGAGATCCATCAGAGACAAAAATGTCCTATTCTCATACCCTGTCTTTGGAGTAATCAACTAATTAAAGCTCAAAATCCACCACTTCTTCAAAATTGATCTCCCATGAGCATACAAGCTACATCAATCAAATGCCATGCATTAAACTAAGATGACGTATCCCTTGAATCATTTAACAAGTATTAATTTCTCTAAATGCTTCATTGGAACACCAACAATTGAACATCCTTAATGTGAAATATGAGTGGAATGGACAACAATTTCATATGGAAAAATACGGTCAATGTCATCCCTAATTTTCAGAGACATCAAAGAATGAAGGGGAATTTCATGAGGTCAACCACCTAAATAAATAATCGATTGGTACATACATTGTAGTTCAAGTTTTGAATATTCATGGGAATCTTTGTCTTAGAACGTGGATCATTCCAAGGAAATCCAACATCATGAAGGTATGAGAAAAATCGTGTAAGAAACCTTAGCTACATGTGGGAAGCCCCAATCACTTGTAGGAACCCTAGCAACCTATGGGTTGATGATGGAAGCCCCGGTTATCTACATAATCCCATTATGTCCAACTTAGGTAACCCTAGCATTCTACAACTTTGCAATGTCTAAGTGGAATGGACAACTACGGTCTCTACCAGCCCTAATTTTTAGAGATGACAAAGAATGAAGGAGAACTTTATAAGCTTAACTTCCTGACTTACACCTACACTTTGAGATATCTATATAAATAGGTTTATTATATATATATATATATATATATATCGAGAGAGAGAGAGAGAGTACATGTATGACTATCCTATGTGAAAACCTTAATCACCAACAATCTCTAAAACTCACTACAAAATGTGAAAAATATGGTTGTTGACTCCAACATGTAGATCAAATTTATGTCTCCTCAAAGTTTTTCTATTTCTTATTCAACTCTTCTTTTACTTGAAACATGTTTATTTAATATTACACTATAGTATTCCTCTTTCCCAACTAAGAGTAGAATAAACCACTCTTTGCAATGTGAAAACAATGGGAAGGAGAGCATCCTAGTTCCAAGTGTTGGTCCATTTCGATAGGCTTTGATAATTAATTTATCTTTCTTCCTCCACAGTATATAAATTGAATTATTAACTTATAGTGGTTGATGATGTAGTTAATGAAACTTTGTTGTACTTGACCACCTATAGTAGCCTTGTTGGTTTGCTCACACCCACAATTTTCCCTAGTTTTTTTAGAAAATATCATCTCTAACTATATTAATGGAAATAACCAAGTTTTGATTCTCCATTTTAAAATTACTTCCACTGCCGACTATCTTATTGGAAATATCCAAGTTTTGATTCTCCATTTTAAAATTACTTCTACTGCAAATTGATTATCTTACAACCAGGAAAAGCCAAAGTAAAAGAAAAATATTTATGGTACACCTAGAAATATTATAGATGAAAAATGACTCCAACTTCCCTCAATGGCTTCATAGCCTCATCCATCAACTAGCTCTATACTCTAGAACTAGAAGAAACTTATTTTCAGACTATCTATGTCTTGACTGCTAGTAAGATGAAATGATCTTGCTCTAAGATACCTTGAATTTTTTCATAGAACTTATATAAAAATAAAAAGGATAGAAAAATTGTTTTGTTGATAAGAAAATATGAGCACGTAACAATCATTATGAGACCCATCATGCCCAAAAAATTCCAAACTGGGGACTGAGATACCTTAGTCACTCAATCTCAGAGAGATGGAATGGTCATAATGTTCTACGTTCAATCATTGAGATAGAATTACAAGACCATAAATAATTAAATCATAGATAGGAGGGTGCTCAAAAGAATAAATCTTAGGTCAAGTTTTAAAGATGCAGAAGTCATAAGTCGAAGTGACCCTTCTATGTACTAAACCAGAGATGACTCTGACTCTTATCTTACTCTCACTTCCTTTCTCCCAGTTCCATTAACGATGAAGTGGGCAGAGGAAAGAACAATACACAACACACTAAAGAACAAAGAACAATTGTATTGCCATACTCAAAGATTACATCCGCCTCTTATTTATAGATTTTTTAGAAGGACCCCGAAGATCCAAAGACTTCACGGAGCAGTAAATATATGGAAGATATGTCGGTGGATATGGCGATGGAGGAATAGTAATAGGTGGTTGATGGAATCTTGCGTTTTAAAGGCAGTTGGTAGAAATTAATCCAACCAACACTCCCCATTAATTTCTACTACTAATTACATAAATATTTATAATTCCCAATGTTTCTCTCAAATACTCAAATTGGTCTTGTGCTAAAGCCTTTGTAAATATGTCTGGAAGATTCTCCTTTGATCTGGAATGTTGTAGGATGAGTTCTCCATTGTTGACAAGTTCTCGAATGAAGTGATATATAGTGTCAATGTGCTTTGTTCTCTTGTGAAAAACATGATTCTTTGATAGTGCAATGGTGGACTTGTTGTCACAATACATTATAGTAGGATCATCTTTATTATGAATTAGATCCTTCAATATTCTTCGCATCCAAACTTCTTTACATGCAGCTGATGTACCTTCTACATACTCTACTTTTGCTGATGAGATTGTCACTATTGGTTGTTTCTTTGATGTCCATGCCACAACTCATGTTCCAAGATGAAATTCATATCCATATGTGCTCTTTCTATCATCAATACTCCATGCAAAATCACTATCTGTGTATCCAACCAACTACAAATTATTTGAAGTAGAATACAGTATGTCATGATTCATAGTTCCTACAATGTATCTTAATAACCTTTTTCCTATTTTCCAATGTGAATTATTTGGTGTGTCCATGAATCTAGAAATCAAACCGACTCCATACATTATACCTGGCCTAGTCGATGTGAGATACATCAAACTTCCAACCAATTTTCTGAATATAGTTGAATCAAAATCAATCTCATTTTTTTCTCTACTTAGTTTTGTGCCAATTTCCATAGGTGTAGACACTGGACTGCAATTTATCATTCTAAACCTTTTTAAAACATCTTTTGCATATTTACTTTGGCAAATGCAAATTCCCTTATCATTTTGTGTGACTTCAATGCCAAGAAAATATTTCATTAACCCCAAGTCTGTCATCTCAAATTCCTTCTTCATTGTTGATTTAAACATATCAGTAGAGAGAATACCTATATAGATCAAATCATCAACATATAGTAAAACAATCAATATCTGACCTTGTTCATTGACTTTGGCGTATAATGTAGGCTCACTAGTGCTTCTTATGAATTCATTTTTTTATCATGTATGAATCTATCTTGGTATAACACGTTCTTGGTGCTTGCTTCAATCCATAAAGTGGCTTCTTCAACCTATAAACCTTGTCTTCTCATCCTTTTACTTCATATCCTGGTGGTTTTTGCACATAGACTTCTTCTAAATATCCATTCAAGAAGGCTGATTTGACATCCATTTGATAAACTTTCCAATTGTGTTGAGCTGCAATAGCTAGTACCATCCTAATTGTGTCAAGTCTTGCTATAGGGGAAAATGTTTCATTGTAATCAACTCCATATTCTTGTGAAAATCCTTTAGCTACTAATCTTTCCTTATATTTGTCAACTTCTCCATTTGCCTTATACTTAGTTTTATAAACCCATTTCACACCTATGCATTCTTTCTCCTTAGGTAAATCAACTAGATCCCATGTATCATTTTTTTTAATAGATTCCATTTCATCATTGATTTCATTAATCCAATGTTCTTCCTTAATTGCATCCTAAAAATATATAGAATCTCGAGTAAATAGAGAAACATTAAATTGCAAATCTATCCTATCTCCTTGATCATATATTTCCTGCAAGCTTCTAGTCTTTTTGCCTCTTAATCTTGGTCTTAATGACTCAAGTGTAGGATTTGAGTCATAACGTACTTGTGGACTTGATGTTTCTCCTTGCTCAACTTTCCTTTGTGAGTTTTCTTCTTGTGGAATTCTTGATGGTATTCCTCCTTTCTCATTTGATAGTTCTCCTTGAACTTTTTCTCTTTGTTCTTCATATAGTATTGTTGTACCTGTAATTGTCTTGTCTATATTTCCATCCCATGATTCTTCCTCCTTTTTGAATACAACATCTTTTCTTACAATGAATTTCTTGGTTATAGGATTAAACAACTTATATGCTTTATATTGTTCATCGTAACCAACAAAAATGCATTTTTCACTTTTATCATCCAATTTACTCCTTGTTTGCTTAGGCACATGTGCATATGCAATGCAACCAAAAAATTTAAAATTAGAAGCACTATGATGCTATGCAAAATTTAAAATTAGAAGCATCTATGATGCTGACCACCTACGATTTTGAGGATCATTGATCCAGTGGATATCGATGGCCACCCAATCTTTTTCCAGTAAAATGCATTCTCAAAATAGTTTTCTGGCCATTTTGGCAATTTTACTATTTTGAAGTGTGTTTTATTTTCCGAGGCCATTTGAGGGGTCTCAAATGAAGGTTTTCGGGAGATCAAGATTATCAACGATAACCAGTTAGTATACCTGATCCCTCAAAATGAATCTCCTAGACAATACCTTTCCACTCACACTTAAACGATATCGTATGCAAAGTTGGCCACCCCTGAAGTTGATGTACCCACTTACCCAAACCGGGCCCACATGACTTTACATGCTTTCATCTCCTAGGGTTAGGTTTTGGATGTCTAGGAATTTCTGAATTCCCGTTTATTGTAAAGGGCCTTCAAAGCCTCATTAAAATCATCTTCTTACGAATCTGAGTAGCGGACACATCTCTTCTCGTGAGATAAGCTCACCATTCCTAGCGTAGTCTTTCACTGCACTTTTATAGTCTCCGGGTATTTCTCCCATTAATAGAAATTGTGTATTATCAGACATCTATAGTTTATGGTTGCATCTCATACATTTCTCGCTATATTATTGAATATTTGCAATATCTCTGTGGATTTCTTTATAATATCTCCGCCTTTCATTTCGTAAGGTCGAAAAAATGTCGAAAATAATCCGGATTAATCATGTCCCTCACAATCTTTGTTGGACTCCTGTTCAATATATAAACTGCACAAGCTACTGCTTCAGCCAAATATTCATTAGATATATTCTTGCCTTTCAACATTCTTCTCGCCATCTCCATTATTGTACGATTCTTCCATTCTGGAACACCATTATGTTGAGGTGTATAGCTTGTAGTGAACTTCTTCTTTATTCCATGATACATGCAATACTCCAAAAACTCATTTGACTTGTATTCTCCTCCTCTATCCGATATCAATATCTTAATGGATAGACCACTCTGTTTCTCAACCAATGCCTTGAATTCCTTAAACTTGTCAAATGTTTCAGATTTGTGTTTGAGAAAATAGACCCATGTTTTTCTACTATAATCATAAATGAATGTTAGAAAATATATGTTCCCCCCTAATGATGGTGTTTGCATTGGACCATGTTATCACTCTATAAAAATTTTCAACTGATAAACAAACGACAAAGGTAACCTACAAACCAACTTTAGAGCTAGGTACTAGCTTGCTCATCTCAGAGAGGGCTCTCTCATGTCACTTAGTATTTCTCTGACAATCAATGGATAGCTTTTGTTGTTTGGGGGGCTTTTAATAATTTTGATGGAAAGGAAGGGGAGGGACACTTAGGTCTATGGATTCAAACTTCTGAAAACAAATGGAAGCAGTGAATGGTTTGTAGAAATCTCCAGAGGATAAAGGCTAAATTAGGCGATAAATCTGAGTTATAATTTGTAAATTTGCAAAGTGTAGGAAGAAAAGAAAACATATAACTACATCAAACCATTAAATAAATGAATTTCGAATTAGTTAGGAAGAACTTAACACAATTTAAATTGCTTCAGCCGAGAGCATCACAAGATGAATTCTGGGCCTTTGACTATCCAATTTAAACAAAAGACAGTGAAAGTGAAATTAGAAATACAGGAAATACATACAAAGAGAGGAGACAAAACTCATATCACCACCATTAGAATCTTTTCATGGAAACTTCAATACTTCTGCATGTGTATTCAATTTAGCTTCAGAAAACTACATTCAAGTTCCAAATATCTAAGATCGTGCCCTTGCACTTTTGCTGACACTAATACATTTGTAACTCCTAATATTTATACAAGTCGTGTTCCTTCATTTGAAACTGATTACAATGATGAAAACAAAATGTTTCAGTTTCTGAAACTTATTACAATAATTACAAAATGACAATTTCAGTGTGAAACTGATTACAATAATGAGCAAGAAAATGTTTGGTGATTCGGATTGTGACTCCTCTGATGCTTCACTTTCTTTATTTTCCACTTGTTCTGCTCTGGTCCTTTACGTGGTTTTCCATCTTTACTGACACTTGGACATCATTTACTGGACACTGGAAAACTGCACTTTGTCTTACCCAACCGTACTATCTCCTTCCATTTCAAGTCATAAGGGATATCATAATCCACCATTTCTTTGATCAGGATCTCCAGGTCAATGCAGGAGGCTAACGTCATGATTGGTAGTCCAATTTTCACTTATTTGAATTGATTTAGAATTTCAAAATTTGTAATCAGATGTTCAATCAAGGTTGTTCCTTTCATATTTTCCTCCAGGGTTTCAAACTTGGAGTGATCCATTCTAAACTGAGTGAGGCGAGCATTGTATTCTTCATGATCATATAATTTTCCCTTACCATCCCAAAATGGTGGGAGGCATTTGATAAATAATTCCTCAAACAAATCTTTGAACTCTTTCACAATTTGCTCCATTTGTGTTTCCTTGGTCCGTACTGATTTCAACAAGTTATGTTTAGCAATAACCCTCCTCGCCCAAATAATCAATGTAGTTCTGTATTTAACTCCAATAGTTTGAAGTTCTGCAATAGGAATGGAGTTGAGTAGATTTATGGAATTGTGGGCCCATTCTTATGGCTTCTTTGTTAAATTCTCATTCACAACAGTGCGCCTAATTTTGTTTGTGATGGCTATGTTGTCTTTATCATTGATGAAGTTTAAATACACTCTGAACTTGGCAGCCTGAACGACTATAGAGTCCGAGATGATATGTTTGGCTCCCTACAATAGGCCTTTGCCTCTTAATACCATCTTCAACTTATCTATCTTTTCCTACAAGTCTTGATTCTCCTTTTGAAATTGAGCCATTCTTTCATCCTTTGCTTGTATCTCCTGCTTCAATTTCTCAATTCTCCCTTTTAGCCCTTTGATTTCCCCTTCTTTCAGGCTAACTTGTGACATATCCTGGACAAGTCATTCATCTTTTGACCCATCTTCTGCAACAGGGGGTATGAATACATATATGTTTATCAATTCTATCTGATCTTGTGACCACCTCACCTTTTCTTGTTCTAGTTGCAATGCCTTAGCCTTGTAGTCCAATGCCTCTTGACAGAGTGTTTCATTTTCCTATTCTAGAGAAACCAACTCTATTTTTTGTGGATGCAATGTGGAAGACATCTCCAATTTCCTCTTCAAGCTTTGAATTAATTTGTCATTTTCATCCAATGAGGATTTTACCCCTTGAGGACCTTCAGATTCTAGCCTCTTGACTTGAGTCTACCAAGCTCTGTTGGATTCCTTTTCTTTCCTCAACTGCCCTTCCAATTTCATTTCATAAGATGACAGCTTTGAATTCTTCAAGTTCAAACTCAAGTAATCAGAATACAACATATCACTGGTATTCCTATGGAATTTGACTTTGTTTGGAGCACTTATGTTGGCATACCTTATATTCATCTCAGATACTTTGTCTTCATCTGCAACTGCAATATTAAAGGTCCTCTTCTCAATATCCCTTACCATGAACAAAGAATATTTGTGCTGAGAAATATTTTCCACTTCAGGGACTAAATCCCTCATCTCACCCATAGCCATGTTTTCTTTCTCAGCATACTTTTTTGCCAAATCTTCTTTATATTGATAAGCTACCCCATATGTTTTATCAAAGATGTGTTTTTTTCTACTAAAGGTTCTTGAACTGCCTTCACTTTGGAGTTTCCTTCCCTTTTCAACCTCTACAGTGCTAGTACCACTCTCCACCATATCCAGATTTACTTGTTCTTTAGGCTCTGCCTCCTCTAAATCCACTATCTGTGGAGACTGTGTAATCTCCATCTTCTTAGGAGCAGTATGGTGATCACTGGTTCCCATGGCCTCTGAACTGCTTCTCTTGTTGTTTACACTCATCTTAGGAAATTTGACTATTAGTTTCTGAGGATATTGTTGTGTTTGAATTCTTTGCAGGTTTGCCTCCACTTGTTATGTCTGGCTTTGTTGCAGGGTTTCCTCCACTTGTTGTGCTTGAGTGGTTTGCAAGATTGCTTCCATATCAACACAAACTTCTAGGTTTTCCATTTTATCAAAGCCCTCAACATGTTCATGCTCATAAGGGGCATGTTTGTTCATCAATATTCTCTTGGATATGATTTGGTGTGGATCATATCTTCTTCCCTTTAGCTGTGCAAAACCAAACTCTTTGAGCTTTGCTTGAATCTGAGATAAGCATGATCTAGTTTTGACAATGAAAGGGGCAATAATAAAAGGGAATTTGAGGTTGGAGGCTTTGTGCAATTTCAAGAAATGTTGTTTCTCAGATATAATTCTATTCCTAATGAATTCAAGGGAAAATATTATGGGGGTCATAAAAATAGGAAATAGATTTGATGAAATATTGATTTTGGTGTCGAAAATGGTTGAATCTCTGTCAATTAGGGATTCTCCATTCACCACAGGGTCTTGTACTGTTACAAAATTTATGATAGGATCCATGGATGCGACGAAAAATAATTGGAAATGAGTGAAAATGGCGTGCAATTGGCATATTGTTGAGTTGCAGCTGAATGAGGGTGGTCGCACCAAGTTTCAAATGGTCCAGGTGTTAAAAATAATAATAAAATACATAGAAAATTCCCTTTATATACTTTTCCAAATTTCGGGGGCACAAGGAAGTGGTTTGGGGAAACTCGCTTTTCTCCCCGAAATGCACCTGATGGTGCCACATGGTCCAAACCGAAAACCACGTTTTAGATTTTGGCTCGCTTTTTGAAATTATACTCCATGCAGCTTCTCCCCCTGAAATGATCCTCGATCATCGATACAAAGTGTTCGCTATCTGCGACGTATCGGGTCCCCTCACCTTAGCTCCCCCGCCATATTTATCCTCTTCCTACCATATTTATCCCCTTTCTTGATTTATAAGGCTTCCAAACTAATTTAACGCCTCGCTAAGTCTTGAAATATTGATTTCACATAAAATTTTAATGGTGATAACATGGGCTCTAACTGGGGATGCGATCCTCCCAGTGAGGTAGAAAAGAATGACAGACAAGGTGCCTACCCATTGGGCTTTATTTTACTCCTGCAACTAAATTTATCAACATATTATTCACAGAACTTTGTTTACCTAACTCAAATTATACTCAACATAACTTAGGGCCTTCGCTTCGGGCTTCAATTTCTGTTGGTTCAATCCCAATTGCTTCAAATGAAAAACAAAAATGGTTATATACAATGAATGGAAAGGGTGAAAATTCCTTTAAGCGAGATAATGCTTGAGAAAACTGCCATTCACAGGTCCTCCACCAATGAGATCTCCATTATGTTCCTGTAGCAGATAAGCATTATTTCTATGGTATGACCCAATTTTCAAAGGTCCCAACCAAAGATGGTCAAATTTCCCATGCTTTCCTCTGTCTTCATTTATGGCATCCCATTTCAACACCAAATCCCCTACTTTGAAATCATCTTCCTTACTATGCCTATCAAAATATTTTTTAATCCTGTCTTGGTGCAATTTAGAGTTGTTGAAGGCTTTATCTCTTATTTGTTGTACATTGATTAATTCATATGTTCTCCTTTGGGTGGCATCTGGTTGAACATATATCTCCTCTAACAATCTCATCACTGTAAATCCTAATGAAGTAGGAAATATCACCTCTGTGCTATACACAATATGGAAGGGTGAAGTAGTATAGACCTTTTAGTAGTGATCCTGTCAGCCCGTAGTGCATGGATGAGATTCTTATGCCAAGCCTTTTTGTTATCTTGCAA
>SNQJ01S0064017.1:29884-40895 GCA_010110895.2 Picea sitchensis | reverse complement strand
CTTCTGTGGAAACTATCCTTCTCTTATGAATACTTGCCCAATAGGTTGTTCTGTCTATTCCTTTGACTTTGTATAGTAGATCAGTGTAATGTCTTTGAGCTCTTAGATGATATGCTAGGGATTTTATGCATGTATTTGATAATTTTAATGATGAAACATGATTGACATTGCTATGATCTCAAGGACTGATAAGCCCATGGAGGGCGTAGTTTTTGATGTGCAGGACCATACCCGACGGACAGGTACCAGTGGACCGGTACACATGGGGATATGATTAGCTCGGACCTCCATGGGGCTGAAGAGCCCATCAGATGGTTGTTGGGATGGCAAAGATAGGACAATGTTGTGATGAGCCATTGCACAAGAATAAAGAAGGACGTTCCACTCAGGACGCTTTGGCGGAGCCCAGCCTAGGGGGGATCACCCACTGTAGATGGGACGTTTGCTTCTGATGGACAGGATGCCACCTGAGAGAGTTGGACGTTGTCTGGGGTGTGTGATGGGGTGCTGAGGTCATTTGGCACGTGTGGCAGCTTGGAGGAGCCCTAAATGGGCCAACGTGTGGTTGTCTGGATGTTGTGCTTGCCCAAAAAGGGCCAACGTCTCCCTCAGAGGGGCTTGACGTCCCCCTTTTAGCTCATATTATGACATTTTCTAGCAGATTAATGTAAAGACAGTGTAATATTGTTAGTCAGCCTTGTCGGCTGTTTTAATGACCTAAAATTTAATTAAAAGGTCATTGCTTGGTATAAATAGAGGACGTTGCCTCTCATTTTAAACATAACATAACTCACTCTCTTGTGAGAGGACTACTTTTAGTCTTTTGTCTTGGTATTTTTCTTTTGGAAGTGAAGCGCAACTCTTGTTTGGAGGATTTCTTTGGCATATTATGGTGTTTCTCTCATTGGAAGGTTTACAACTAGCGTTTGATGAGCATTCTTCATGATTTGTAAGTGAATTTCTCATGCAAAACTTCTTAAATGAATGGTTGTAGGTTAAATCTCTTGCATTTATTGTTATATTGTTATTATATTGCTTAATCTTGAAACCCTAGGTAGCAAGCACACAAGTAGGTCCTTTCTATATGTCCCCGTGATTGAGAAACTTGTTTTAGCCATTGATTAAGGAAGATATAGCCTAGCCGTTGCTACACTAATCATCCTTTTTTTGACTTAGCATTTAAGTATAGGTTGAACAAAGGTGACGTCCTAGGCCTAGTTGATTCTACACCTAGGGTTTTGACTTTTTAGGGTTTGAAGAGCCTTGCTCTTGCAACACTCTTTTCCCTTAGACTTGTACTTTAAAGCTAGCTGTTTTTCCAAGAATATTTAAAGAAAGATGAAGGAGCATGAGGCCTTGCTTAAGCAACACCGGAATGAGCCTCCTTCCCTTAGGATTTTGATTCTAGGGCCCTGCCATTGCAACACCATAGAACCTAACTCTCTATTCTTTAGATTTTGATCCTCCTGAGATCTTGCCCTCACTTTTGACTCCATAATACCCTAAGGCACTGGTTTTTCTCTCCAACGTTGAGCTTGTTGTGCAAAAACAACCTTTCAAAACTCTCAAATTCGAAACCCTAACTAACCCTAACGTCTACTAACCTAGCAATTGATGATGACGTCATGCCTTTATTAAGATTTTAGTTGATAGAAAATGTTGTGGCTTGGTCATCCATTTATAGACATTGATATATTGGTGATTTTCATTGGTTAAATTGCAAAACGTTGACCTTCTTGTCTATCATACTAACCCTAGAAGAAGCCTGACGTCATTCCTAGGATGTTGACGCAACTACCTTTGTATATGAGCAATTAATAACGTTTAATACATTGATTTAATTCAAGGATTGATTATCTTCATATTATTCCAGTGTTTATTGACAAGTAACATTATATGCCATTGTCATTATTGCAAACATTGACTTCGTCAATATTTACTATTGATTATGCTCATGTACCTTAAATATTGATAGTCATTGATTAATGAAGTATTAACCACTGTTGCATGTACTAGTATCATTATTGTTTTGTCTCGCAAGCAGGTACCTCTTCTGTGGTTTTTATTCATTTGACTATCTTCTTGGCGGTAATCTGTGAAGGGGAAACTAGCCTTAATCCTTTGAGCCTTTTCCTTTCAAAAACCCAGATTGCCAGGGACATCTCCCTTGGGCTTAGCCACCCTAAATAGAAAGAGCCCCCCATCGAGGTGACAGTGGGTGGGGAAGCTCATGTTATGCCAGTTTGACCCTTACCCTTCAGCTACTTGACCTAAACTACAAACTAAGCGATAACACTACACAAGAAAACAAGGAGGTGAGATCATCCAAAAATCTTTCAAAATACTTTCCAAACTTTAAAATAAACTACCACAAAATCAATAGCAATACTACTACTAACTCCACCCAAGCAAAATACTTTGCTTGAGTCTCCAAGTAAAACTAGTGAAAGAAAAAATGCAAGAAATGAAATGTAGTTGTATCTCCTCACAAGAACAAAATGAAAGGCACCAAGAGGACTCCCAATGCACACCATAGATTCTCCAAAGCTTCCTTTATTATCCACAAAATGTTGCTACAAATACTTGTAGCAAGATTTACAATGAGAGAGCATGAGAGAGAGAGGGAGAAGAAAGGAGAAATTTTGGCATAATAGACTTGCTATGAGAATAGATGATGAAATATGGAGGAGAGACCCTCTTTTATATATGAGGTAGAGGATATACCCCACTTGGATGTTCTCCAAGTGTCACCCATCTATGAGAGGAGGGTCTCTTCAAGGGGGCGCACTTTTAGGGAAAGAGAGGTGTGTGAGGGTTGAGGGATGAGTGGGGAAGGGGGAAGCCACCTTTCCCATTAATCAAAAAGGTAGTTAGGGTCAAAGGGGTGTATACCCAAATTTTTGGGGGCCCTCATGTTTTATTTTTTATTTTTCATGAGTTTGTGAGCAAGGGGGGCACCCCTCTTCTTAGGAAATGGTCACTTTGGGTTGTTGGCTAAGAAAAGGGGGTCCTTATAAGTTGAAAATCATTTTCCCAACTTAGGAAATACATTTGGGATCATTTTCCCACTCTCTCTCATAACTTTAGTGACTTTTACAAAATTTGGCTATTTTAATTAAGCCAATTACATGCCAATTTTTTACCGACTTGGACTCCTCATGGACAATGTCCTAGAAAACTTGTTCAAATGATATGAGACTTGGTACAAGGGTGTAGGGGTTCATGAAATTTTTTATTTGAGTACTCATACACCTATATAAAATCCCCAAGGACCACATTTTTACAATTTACATTAAAAATCCCCAGTTTGCAGGAATTTTAATTATTTAAAAAATCCTATCAAAACTTAACAGAATTCCGCAAGACTATAGGAAATGCATAGAATGGCCATTTAAAAAACTAATATACCTTAGTCACCCCTTCATATCGATCATTAGAACGCCTTTCACCACTTTGGAGAATTATTGTGAGTGAAAAACTCAAGGATAATTAAAATTGCAGTTAAGCAAGGTTAATTACCTGAGGAAAAAAACACTCGATGAAAAGACTTACCTAATGATAAAGTCCTAAGTAACTAGACAAAAATTGACTCATGCTATCATATTACAATATTATCCCACGTAGGGGAACATAAATTTTGATTACATAGAAAAGCATGACGAAGGCAAAAGTTTCACTGTTGAGCAAAAGGTTGTACCGATAGGTACATATCTTCATGGAACATGGAGGTGACCCGTAGTCGAAAAGGTGATCAACAGACCTATCTTTTCTTCAGCGCCTCCTATCTATCAACAACAACAACATCCATCCCATTAGCCTGGTTCTGAGGTAGCATTGGGTCTTGCTCCATGAGGTAATGAGTCCGGGTATCATGGTATGTGTTACTCTGATTCTCAAAACCTTTGAATATGTGCATTTAATTCTCTTTTGTCTCATGACGTTTGCTTGGAAATTATGCTCTTTAACTTATCCATACCTGGGGGGTGACAGAGTGCCCTAGTAAGTTGGTTCCTTTAGGGATGAGTTTCCACTGGGTGGGTCTATGAAAGGTCATCATCCATTCCTTCCATACTTACCACTTTTCATCATTATCCCTCTCATATTTCCCCTACATTGGTTCAGGCATTGGGTTTGCCAAGCTAGTAAGGGTTGTACCTTGCCTTGTGGGAAGAAGGGGCTAAATACCCAAAGGGTAAAAGTAGCTAGAAAAGTTAAAATTCAAGATGAAAACTTGAGATGCTTCACCCAAGGATTCCCAAGAAACCAATAAAAGGATTCTCAGCAAGAAAAGGGGACCTATAAAATAAAATAAAACTCAAGATCTAGTTGGTGGATAGGAGTTCTCATCATGATCTGGCCTATTAGGTCCATGGGCATGTAGTGGTATGACACTTCCATCCATCTGGTCACCAAAATAGGGTAGTGGCTCTTGGTGGCATAGCCAAGAGAAAGGGGGTCTCATCACGAGCCAACCTTCTCATCTCCGTGAAATGCTTGTGGGTAACATTGTCACCACTGGTCACCATGCCAGGATAGTGTCCTCCAACTATTCTCTTGAAAAGAAAAAATAAATAAGACAAAGAGTAAAAGGAATTGAATGGGCTAGGAAACAATGGCATCCATGACAAGGTGCAGCTTGCCCTCTACAAAGTCACCCACAAGTAAGACCTACATTTCCTTGTTATCACTGCACCCCTTGCCCAAACATCCCCTACACCATATCATGCATTTACATGACCTAGATTGGACTTCACCTGGGAAACACCCCACACCTGAGGAGGATTATCCCAATAGGATGTCCTGAGACCCTCCCCAAACCTGGCTTGTTAAATAGCATAACGTCTTTGAGCATTTGGGGGGTTTGATGCACATGTTTGGCTAACTTGATTATTAGATGTGATTGGCATTGCTATGATCCCTGTGACTTATGAGCCCATGGAGGGCGTACTTTTTGTTGCCGCAGGACCATGCCCGACGAACAGGTACATATGGGGAGATTTTTAGTTTGGACCTCCATGGGGCTAAAATCCCACCAGATGGATGTTGTGACCCCAGCCAGGGGCAGAGGGATACCAGAGGCTTGCACCAAAGAAAAGGGAGGATGTTCCACCAGAGACACTTTGGCATGCCTGGACCTATGGGGGTCTTCCCCTTCCACCATGACGTTGGCCCTTGAAGGCCCCTGACGTCATCATATGGAGCCTTGACGTCATCCAGTTAGGTTTTTGGCATGGGGATGACTTGGTTGGCACGTGTGGAAGTTTTTAAGACCTATTGAGGCCTAACCTCTCACTTCTAAGGCCTAGCGTTCCATGATGGGGCCTAACATCACCCTAGGAGGGGCATGACATCATCCCTAAAAGCATATTAGGGTTTTTTGGCTAGATTATTCTTGATGAAGTAAGTAAAATCTGCAATTCTTCTTTATTTTGAATGGTTATAGTATATTTTCTTATTCATTTCTAAGATTATGAAATTGCTAGTTTGAAACCCCAGGAGAAAAGCACATGTTATTGTCCTTTTCTTTATAACTCTTCACCTACTTGATTTTGCTAGAGAACACCTCCCTTGAAGAATACACCAGAGCCATACCTTTGTAGCACTCTAGTAGAATTGCTTCATTAAGCTTCATACATTTTATTTCAAGTTTGATCTAAAGAAGAAGGAAATCGCTAGGGCCTAGGGTTACCTACTTTCTAGCATCTTTTCCTTCTAGGGTTTTAGATATTGATGCCTTAGGTTACTAACACCTCAATCGTCTTCCCTTTCCTTTAGCTCATCTATTATCATTTGTTGTTAACCTCTAAGAATTGTCACTAAAAACTTTGACTCCATTTACCTTAAAAGGCACTAGTTCACACCTTGCAAGTGATTGATTGACTAAAACAACTCTTAAACCATCTACTTTAAGACCTTTAATAACTATTTCTAACTTTAGATTAGAATAACTTACTAATTAATTTGTTGTTGTTGCAAAAGATTGCTACAAACATCTATAACAACAACAAATTCATCTTAAAAAGAAATATTTAAAGTTGATTATACATTGCCATCATTGCTTCTGACAATTACTATCATTTTGTCAATTTTATGCTATTGTTTCTTGTCATTTTTGAAGCGTTATTGAGGCATAATTGTGTATCTATTGCTAAATATATATTGTTGTTATAAATACTTATATTGTTTCAACTTTTATATCAGTTTGTTCTTTTTATCAAAAGTCTATGGTTTTATGAAGCACTAACATCATATGGTACTTGCAAATAGCATCTTTTCTTGTTGTCTTGTTCTGGGTAGGTACACTTAAATATTAATTTGCTTAATCTCTTTAAAACCCTTGTAAATTTTGATCAGAGTGACCTGTGAGAGGGGTGGGACTTTCTTAATACTCTTGCCTTAGCCTTCTCAAACCCCCAGGTCATTGGGGACGTCTCCCCTGGGGTATCACTCCTAAATAGAAAGACGTGTCTTATTAAGGTGACAGTGATAGGACATCCTCCTTGTTACGCCAATTTAGTATTCACTTTCCTTTGGCTTTGGGAAAGTAGAAATTGTGAGATAACAAGGCCCATAAAAATTGGGTGCAAGTTTATGTTTTTTGTAATTTTTGAGCAAGTTATGTTTGTATGGTTGGATTCATATGAACATCTAATTTATTTCTTCAAATTCATGATTAGTTCTCTTCAAATCAACTTGTTGCTTGATTTAGTTCCTTGTTTGGTCAATATGATACTTGAGGATACAAAGGATTTCATTAGAAGTAGCTAGGTAGTTTTTCATAGTAGGTGCTTTGAATTTGGTGACAACATACTCTTTTACTAATGGTGGTGGATATCCATATAAATCTTCAAAAGGGGTCATTTTTGTTGTGATAAGTAGTGTTGTACCACCATTTTTCAAGGTGTAGCCAATTGTACCACTGCCACTGATTATCATTCAAATTCCAACTCACATAAAGTCCTGAGTCGGTGTTATGCTTGAAGGAGATACTGGGGTGAATTGTTCACATGGATTATATCTTAAGTAACAACTTGTTTTGCATGAATCAAGGACTAATATCTCTCATGAACATTGGTTTACCTTGTCTTATATTCTGTTTTGATTTGGATGACCTTGACATGGTTCTTTGAGGGAAGTCCTAGGTTTTCACTCAGAACATTATGCCCTTATTACATGACTTTGGCACGTGTGATGCAAAGAAGTCAGTCACCCAGTGACTTGGCACATTCCGACGTGAGCTCTCACATCTTCAGAACCTTGGATGATGCACAAATGGGATTGGTTTTGGCAGATTTGGTTATGATGGCACACATATGGGATGAAAGCCCATATGCAGTGTAGTGTACCCCGTATCTTATTTCTCACTGGATCGAGGATGTTGCAACAATAGATAGTCAGATGTCATGCAGAGACAAGATGTATCCTCCTCCACCTTAGACACAGTTCCCTACACCCTTGACGTTGGTCTCCATTGGATGATGACATCACCTTCTAGGGTTTGATGGTGATATGGTTTGATGTCACTAGAGGTACCATTGATGATTTGACATGACCATGGATGAGGAGACACACCATTTCCATCACTTCACCTTGAGATGATGCCACATAGCCTTGGGAGGACCTCCTTTATCCTTGAGAGGCTTGACGTCACCACACATGTGGCATTTATGATGACTTATTTACATTTTTATCATTTGTAGAGGCTATTTGATGGGTCAGCCCCATTTAATTTATGGATGATTGTTATATCACTTGATTATTTGGACAAAGCACTAGGGTTTACCTCATATAAAGAGGCTAGCGCTAGGATCATTTGATTCATCATCACTTCCCTCACACTTGTGTGGGGTAACACTTCTAAAAGATTCGTTATTTTTGGTCTCTTTGGCTCTTTATATCACGTGCTAGTATTAGAGGAGGCTCTATGTGGATGTTTTTATTTTTTGGATGATGATATTCTACAATTACGGTTTCTGGTGGTATTTCTACTTGGAAGAAGTAAGGAATTTTCCGCAATTTGTAATTCTTGTTAATGCTAAAGGTGTTAAATTTCTATCTTGTTGCAAGTTTCTTTGTCTTGTTGAAACCCTAAAAGGGAGACATAAGTGTTTTTCTCCTTCATAAATATTTTATTGTTCAAGTTTGTGAAGCATTCTTTCCTAGGGTTAAAAGCATAAGGCCCAAAAGTGCTTGCACTTTAGGGTTTTAACCCTAGCCTTTGATCCTTGACCTAATTAAAGCTATAAGAAGGGGAAAACAACACCTAGGGCCCAAGAGTGTTTGCACCCTAGACACCTTTTTCCTCAAAGTCTAAAACCTAAGGCCCAAGTGTGTTTGCACCTTAGGGTTTAGACCTTACCTCTCTTGTTTCATCTAGTTCAATCTTCAAGCTATTGCACTTGTGACTCCATGAGCCCTAGAGGACAATGACATTAGTCTAGAGGTGTTCTTGTGGTTAAAGTAGCTATTAGAATCAACACTCTCTCTCACACACAAACAACTTACTAACATTTCTAACCCTAACTCTAGCAAAATATCAATGTTTATTGTTGCTGTTATAAAAGTTTTCTACAACCACTGAAAACTACATTAATTTGCTGCATACACTCATCTACGAGTGGCTTAAACTACTCGAAAAATAGTTCTAGAAATTGGATAATGTTTTACTTATTGAATGCTTACTTTTCATGGTGAATTGCTACATTTTTGAGTACTTTTATTTGTTGTTGTTGCAATATATTAATTGTTGTCATATAATTAGTTCACTGTTGTAATTTGCAACAGCCATAAAATTTATTGATTGTCTAGTGTCTAAAGGGTCATTATTGTGTTCTATAACTTGGTAGTTATCCATATTATTCTACAAATTGTTTATTGTCTCGTACAGGTACAACAATTACCCCATTATCTTCCATCCCTTCACTAGATCTAGACCTAACTAACAAGTGACCAAGATAGGGGGTTTTAGGATTGGATAATATTTCTATTTGATCACTTGAGGTCACAAGGGAAGCCTCCCTTGTGGTGGACCTCTTCCATCACTAAAACAAGGGAAGTTTCCACTTAGGCGACAGTTGTAGATTCTTCCATAGTTACATAATATTTGGGGATCTTGTCAAGGGCTTTGCACAAGTACAAATCATGTGATATAACTTCCTACTCAAATTTCCTCTTCCCCCATGCTTGCTTGACTCTTACTCTTCCCCCAAGGATGATTACACTCAATCCATGTTGTCATAAAGGAGTGGGTTGACTTCCTCACCCAACCTCTTACATGAATTCAATGACTGATTATGGAATAATTCAAAGGGATAAATAGATAAATGACAAAATGATTAATGAAGGTGGCATAAGACTCAAGGCATATGGAAACACATCAAAAGCCCCACTAAGCCCCCTCCCTTGTGGAATCATATCCCCCCATTACTCTAGTTCTTACCCATCTACAGTCGGTGGTGTATTTCATTTTATTAATTTTCAATGTACAATGTTTACATATTACATTGCTTGGCCCCTGGCCATTCTTAATATTTACCATTATTCAATGCTACGTCGGGGATCAAAACTAGGGTGTTATAGGTTATCTACTATGTCGATAAAAGGGGCTATCCAAGACACCAAAGTACACATTGAACCACTTTTTCATTCTTCATGGCTTGTGGGGATGTATTCCCCATTACAACAATTGTTCACCAAGGTTTCTAAATAAAATGTAGTCACCTTATTACCTATTGAAGATATGTTGGTTAAACCAGCAACATCTTGCCATTGGGTTGTCTACTCTGTCAATAAAAGGGCCTATCCAAGACACCATAGTGCACATTGCACCACTTTTTCATTTTTCATGGCTTGTGACGATCCCCTTCCAATAATTGTTCACCAAGGTTTGTAAACAAAAGCTAGTCACCTTATTACCTATTGAAGATAAACTTTCCTTCTTTGTGTCCTGTTATCGCACAGTTTGTAGAAAGGGTTTAGGTAGCTTGAGTCAAGGCTTCAAACTGGCGTAACAGGAACTTCCCCACCCACTATCACCTCGATGGGGAGCTCTTTCTATTTAGGGTGGCTAATCCCAAGGGAGACGTCCCTAGTGATCTGGGGTTTTGAAGGAGAAGGCTTCAAGGTTTAAGACTTCAAGGGTTAAAGACAAGCTTCCCTTCACAGATTACTTCCAATATGATAGCCCAAAGGAAGAAAATGTTCCACTGGATGGCACCTGTTTGCGAGACAAGACAAAAGAACTAGAACGTGCTGCAGTGGTTAGTACTTCACAATTTAATGACTATCCTATTGACGAAGTCAATGATTGCATTAAAAGCTTATATTAATGTCACTTCTTCAATAAATACACAAGAGGTAATGGCATTCAATGTTTAATATCAATCCTTATTATATCACAATGCAATAAATGTCATAAATCTGCTCATACATAAATATGTTTGCTGCGTCACAATTGTTGAATGGAGGTGACGTCAGCCCTAAATTATGCTAGTTTTGGAAGGCAAATAGTGAACGTTTTTCTTATTAAACCAAAGAAAATAATCTACACTTCAAATGCCAACCAAATCACAAGGTTTCACACTTAAATAGTGGCTAAAAGAGGCTTGACGTCATAAATATTGCTGTTGTTACAGAAGTGACGTCAACCCTAAAACAATTCAGTTTGAGAGACAAAGAGAAGGACGTTTTGCAAATTTAGACTTATGAAAGTGATCAACAACTCAAGGTCTATCAAACAAGGTGACAAATGTCAAAACGTTTTAGGCCAAGTAAGGGTTTTAGACATGTATGACATCACCTATATTGTTGTTGTTTTTAGGGTTAGGGTTAGCTAGTCAAAGAGGTGAACGTTTTAACAAATCAGCCAATAAAAAAGCTTAAAACCTCTATGGCTATCAAGAGGTGACTCAGCCGCAACTTTTAGTCCAAGCACAAGTTTAAATAAGGCAAGATGTCATCATCATTTAGGGTTAGTCTAGACGCTAGGGTTAGTAGGGTTTCAATTCAAGAA
>SNQJ01S0064016.1:56056-70865 GCA_010110895.2 Picea sitchensis | reverse complement strand
AAGGCATTAATTTACATTGAATTCAAATTCAAAATGAGGCTGCGCCTCCCTTTCAGCCCTGCATGAGTGCACGTTGATGTGGCTGACTGGCTGGCATGGAGAGATGCTCCTGCATCAATATGATAAACTAAATTGTAACCTAGGATCTAATTTTTTTTAGCAAGACCCTATAAACATTTCCTAAAACATTGGTGTCATTGTCGTTTTCTATAGTTTTCAAATACCATGCAACCATGCTACTTCCCTAAAGGAGAAACGTGCCACTTGGATTGTGTCATTTTTCTTTATACAAAAAATTAAATGAGCCATTATGTAAAAGTCTTCCACTACTAAAAAATTAAATCATCGCCTCTTTGGGTTCGTCGCATTCCCAAGCCAAAATCCATTGAAATATGAGTCCATGGTTTCTTTTCCACATGTAAGGATACATAAAGGCTTGTATCTTGTTGTCCTCATTTTACTACTTGACACAACCTACATGCTAGAAAAAAATATATTCATAGAGTTTCTTCCATTAAAAGTGTCTTCCCAGTCCATTCAAGTGCATCTCACTCACAATATTTTCTCACATAGATGGAAGGGGAAAAGTTGAGAAACTTTAAACAAAAATCCATCCCATATTAATAATCCTTCAAATGAATGTAAGGCTAATGGAAAGTTGAGAACCTTTAAACGGAAATCCATCTAATAATAAGAATCCTTCAAATAAATGTAAATCAGTAAGGACTTGCCCACTTAGAATCACTATAATGCTACTAAAATATTGATCAATGCAATATTCACTCATCATTTCTTCAAACAATACCATTCCATTACTCATTACCAATATATAATACCTTATACTTAAGGAATCAGTAACATTTTTGCTTGTTTTATGACATTTATTTTTTAACAGGTTCTTCAACTTCTGGTAAACAAAAGTATTTTTTTTATTTAGAATTTTATTTTACTATAAAAACAAAGCTTGTGAAGAATTTTGTTAGCTTTCTACTAACTATTTTTCAATTTTTTTTATTGATATTTGATATGTCAATTTGGCAATTGTTTGATAGTATGTTCCTTTAAAATGAAGGTAAAGATAATGAGTTGTTTTTTCCCCCAACAATGTATCCATTATTAAACTTTTGTTTTTGACAAATGAAATATACTACAACAATATACAAAGACTCTATTTTGTGATGAAAATAGTTTTGAATCTAACGGATGAATATTATAATTTCTAGAATATTTTGAAGTTGACCAATCTTAAAATGTTACACATTTTAAGCACATGTTTTCCCCCACCATGTATCTATCTTAATTTTTACTTAAAAGTAAAATCTAAAAATACCCTTTTGAAGAGAACAATTTAAGGATTATGCATATAAATTTTCCATAATTTTGTACTATGTATTTTTAGAGATATGGATTTTTTATTTGACTGAATCATAATCTCACCTAAAAATATTATGCAGTAATTGTTTTATAAAATTAAATAAAATTAGATAAAAACAATGAAAATGGAAACAAATTATATGAAATGAAAGTAGATTCAATTTTGAAGATGTTGGTATAATTTACGAAACTAAATTATGAGTATTTGTAGTAGTATGCTACCTCCAAAGATCAAGTAAGATGGAGAAAATTTGCAGTTTCCTGCAAAACAGTCCTATTTTCAGGTTTTCAGTCGAAATATTCTTTCGACCGGAACCTAGTTTTTAATGGAATTTGTTAAAAATAAATGCTTCGGATGAAATATTCTTACAGCACAAAAAAAAATCATTCGAAAAATATTGTACATGAATTTCGATGGTTCCGGTAGGGCACCATTTAATTTGACATGCAAATTTTCGGCCGAAAAATGTATCAGCCGAAAAAATTCCAGCAACATTTTTTTGGCCAGAAAAATGCCGCTAGGAATTTTAGAGACACGATTCTCACAAAAGTGTTATCCATATTCATGATTTTACCCACTACTCATTACCAATATATGATACCTTATACTTAAGTAATCAACCACCACATTTGTTTTACCACTCCTATGTTGTGCAAAAAATGTCTAGGCCTAGACCTGCAAAAAAAAAGCCCATTTGGAATGTTTGTGGGAAAACATAACGAGGGAATTTATGTACTTCAACCCTTGATTATCTGTCATCAAAATGAATTATTATGTAAAAAGTAATGTACCAAAAATTTTAAGTCTTGTACCACTGCAAACAATTCCTTATCATAAGTTGTATACTATACCACTTATGTTTAGATTCAATTAATTTCTCATTGAAAAAGAAGACTATTCCATTACTCATTACCAATATATTTTATCTTATACTTAAGGAATCAACCACCAAATTTATTTTACCACTCCTAAGTTGTGCAAAAATTGTCCTTACTTTCAAAAAAACATCCCATTTGGAATGTTTGTGGGACAACTAAATGTGGGAATTTATGTACTTCAACGCTTGATTATCTGTCATCAAAAATAATTATTTATGTAAAAAGTAATGCCCCAAATATTTTAAGGTTAATTCCTTATCATAAGTGGTATACTATACCACTTATGTTTAGATTCTTTAATGTTTCACTGAAATATGACACATGTTTACTTCCTTGGCTTAATACTCATCCAATTGCAACTATGTTATAATTATGATACTATGTTCGTTGATTGGTTCTGCAATATAAAAAAATTACAATTACAATACATACACATTAATTAATATAGTTTCCCTTTTTATCTTCAATTCTGTAAATACGAATACGAGGAGGTTGCAGATTCAAAATGAAAAACACCACCATGTGGATTATGAAATTTCCGTGCATCCTTGACTCCTGTGATTTTGAGGACGACCCAGAATTAAGGAGCCATCCCAAATCTCTCGGATTAACATGATCTTTAGAATACTATGAACACACATTTTCTCATACTATTGAACGAAAACATTAGTGACAAAATATGCTTGATCAAGAAGGAAATGGAGCACACTAACTTACTACCCTCTCATTGGTTGCACCTCATAACCGTAGGTCACTTAGGGAAGCTCCAACTAGTGACTGGCATCACTTCCAGATGAATTCACGAGTAGCAGCTCCAACTCTTCTATTTTCGTAGGTATGGAGACAACAACACACAATTTGGGCTATACTTTTGGAGGTTCCGCTATTCATCACGTTAAGCTGGCAATATTTATCTTAGAAAAACACACACATGCTAGAAATAAAACAAGCACACAATAACCTACCTACATATTTACAAAAAAATTATTATCAAGGCTCTCACATTTTCCTCGCCATTATGTTAGGGATTTAAACCACTACAGGCTCTCATACCAAACTAGAAATTGAGATGGAAGACATGATTTCACAAAACACCTAGTTGTATTACTTATTAACAAATCAAGATACAACACATACATATAGTTGGAGTGAGATCCGACTAAATCCACACATGGAGATGTAGGTTGAGAAAATGTCTCAATAGTCTCCTACACATCCTCAAACTAATCCCCAAACTTTAGTATGCAACATTAATGAAGCATTATCTCTAACATCAAGGGGAGCTTATACCACTAAAATTCGTAATGAACCTCTTATAAAAGTTTACCAATATGTGGAATCTCTTCACCTATGTCATACTTCAAGGAGTAGGCCACTCAACAATTATTTTTGATAGATCCATGATCAATCCACCTGCTAAAATAATGTTACTCAAGAATACAACCTTATCCTTGCAAAACTCATTATTTTCAGCATTGATAAACAACCTTTATACCTGAAATATCTTAAGTAATTTTCTCAAAAGTTATACATGCTCCTTCTTATTTTGACTAAAAATCTAGATATCATCAAGTAAATTATCATAGATTTTCTAATGTGCAATCTAAATGCCTAATTCATTGTTACCATGAAGGTAGCCAAGGCATTGTATTAGCCAAATGGCATCACTATCTAATCAAATAAACAATTATTGGTTTTGAAAGAATTACTCCTCTCATCGCATTAGCAAATTCAAATATGGTATCAAATTTTGAGGTCTTGGTGAAGATCTTTGCACTTGATAAACAATATATTAAGTCATCCATTGTTAACAACAGATACAATAATTCCCCATATTTTCTTAATGGTTCTAGAATCAATACATAGCCTCCATTTATTTCCTCCCTTATTAGGACAGAGTAGGGAAGGCACAACACCTAGTCTCATGTTTTTCCTTATAAATCATTTTTCCAAAAATTATTTAATTTGTCTCTTCATTTCCTCACTTTCTAGACGAATAATCTTGTATGTAGCTTGATTTGGAAGTTTGGCAATGGGAAGCAAATCAATTTCATGTTTAATTCCTCTTCAAGGAGGTTAACCAATATGGTGTCAAATATGGATACTCTTGAATTAATTTATGCACCTCTAATGGGACTATTTATTGGTAAAATTTATCTTTTTGTCGAGGGTATACTAGATAGAAAATATCCTCCTTGGATTCCTTGCAAACCACTTTCCATCTCATTGTAATCAAGGATAGAGATATTAATTCAATTGATTCATCTCTTTTAAAATTCTTTAAGATATGGATTTTCCCCTCATATTGTATCTCATAGGTGTTTTATTTGTCATGATGAAGTTCATTCCAATCATATTTCCAAGGTCAACCAAATATATTTACAATAAACCTATTATATTTTGATTTACTCTATTAATTTTGCTAAAGAGTATTTAGTAAAATTTGGATTTTATTTAAAGCTTCATTGAGATTTGAAAGGTTACTTGGAATTAATATTTTGGAATTAAAAATATGTCTAGTTCTTGGGAAATTCAAGAACCAACTTAACTTGGTTCCAATTATGATTTTTGGAGTGAGAAACATTTACCTTTGATCCACTCTATTTTTCTTCAGGTACTTTACCTTGAACAGTGGAAGTTGGTGATTTGTTAAGTATGTAAGCCGAACATGCAACTAATTCAGCCAAATAATCTTTGGACAATTTTCTTTCTATAAGTAAACTCGTGGCCATGTTCATGATGGTGAGATTATTTCTTGTTTCCACTCCATTTTTCTGTGGAGTATATCTCGTAGTCATTTTATTTACAAAAATAAAAAAAATCTCTTCAGTCATATTCACCTCCTCCATCAGATCTCAAAAATTTGACAAATAGACCACTTTGTTTTTCTTCTTCAGCCTTGAATTATTTTAATCGAGTTAATGTATCCCCCCTACCTCAGCAGGTTTGTCGAACTCCTGGTCACTGGATATTCCCTAAACTGAGGTAGATTATCTCTTTTGGGTCCCTTCTGGAAGTTCTACTAACCAAATCCATAGGTCCTCTATGACCTACACCCATGTGAATAGACACTAGCGTGAGTTCCCTCCATGTGACCATCGCCTATGACCGCACACCTCTCAGAAGTCGTTTCACGATTTCGTGTATCGGGTTTTTTGTACATGAGTCACGCCGACTCTCCTGACCTCCAAAATTTGGTTAGGGGCTTAGAACTTGCTAGATCCTCCCCTATCCTTCTCCACATGACCACTACCTATGACCACAAGCCAAATCAAAAGGAACATCGTAAAATTCCATATCAAACCTGTGTCTGTGAGTCACCTCAACCCTCTTAGTCTCTGAAATTCTGACAGGGCTTAGCACTTGCTATCTCCTCCCTCCATATTACCCTTGACTGCGACTCGGGGTTCAACTTACAATACTTATCAGGATTTTGTGTTTCATGAAATTGGGGGATCACTCACCTCTCTTCTCCCGATGTTTGATTCCTCGATATCTCCCTAGGCAAATCAACGGTCCATGCTCCTTCCTAGATCGATGGCTATGATTAAATCACAAACTCATGTTTGAAAATATTTAATACTCTAACTTTTGACTTTCCTGAGTTGCGAGTTAGCGAAATTTTGATCTTTCACCATGTGTCCTCTTAATCCAAGGGCCCAAATCTTATTCTGGGACTTTGGTTCTCCGTGCTCTCGTGTTTTCAATTCTCAAACTGAAAACTTACTCCTTGTGCTCTTGTGATATTTGACGACTCACACTTGATCAATCGGATGATTGAGATCCCACCTCGGTGTTCCGATGCTCAGGGCTTCGAAAATCTCAAGTTTTAAGCCACTTTCCCTTCTGAGCTTCTAGAAACCAACGACTGTTATTCCTCCTAGTAATCCGATGTTTGTTCTTCACCTCCAATGATCTATTGGCTTAGGTCTATCCCACTGATTAGATGGTCGAAATTCTATTCCGGGTCTTCAGACTCCATAAATATCAAGTTTCAACCCCAATAGGATCTCTCCTCTATACGCGAAGTGATAAGGTTTGCACACTTCTTCAAATACAACGGTTTTTTATCTTCTTCCATGTGATCCGACGATCACAGTCATTATTCCTCCTGAGATTTTGATGTCTCTCTACCTTGGAAGATTTATCTGCCTTCAAAGGTTCCAAACCTTTGTTCCCTGACGAATCTTCCTCTCAGACCTCATCAACACTCATGAAAAGTGTTATCCCTACTAATATTATATCCTTAAAATGATTTCAATCTCCCACGCACACTTTGTGTTCTCAGGATTTCAAATAACGCAGTTCGAAGGATTTCCTTGAAAACAAAATGCTTCTTGCCCACCTGGCATTCTTTTGCACTAGTTCTTCGAATATTGTTGCCCTCTTGACTCTGTGCACACCTTGCACTTGGTATGAGTTTCTCTAGTTCTCTATGAAATTCTCTAAGCCAATCTGAGACTCAATTGACGCACTCCTTATGTTCCATATGCACACCTTACATACAAGTATCAGAAGAGAACGATTGTAACTCATGAAACTTTGTCATGAACTCATATAGTTAATCTCTCGGACACTCATACATGAACGAACTTTAATAAATCATACACACAGAATAACATTCATTCAATCACACATGACATGAACATATTCCAATAATTTGGGACAATTTTTCTTTGTTCTATTCAATTATGAAAAACAAAATACATAGTGCTTCTGCTACTCTATTCTACTCTACTGATCTCTCTATTATGTCTTATTTTATTCATATGTTACCATACAATACTGAAAAAATATCTAAGGACCTCTCCATGAGATCTCTCGTCCTATTCTAAAATATATCATTTCAAATTCAAAGCTATTACCTACTCTGTCCTATTACAATAACTACTAGTTATTTCCAGATAGAGTCGACACTCCATATCTGCCATTTTTTACAGTACTTCAAGACTTTACAAACAAGTTACATTTTTAAAATTTTGTTACAAAAATATCTCAACAACCGATTAAATTCTGAGTGAAATGATTGATTTGAAACTCTGTCATTGTTGAGATGTCATTTGTTTGCCTCCACGTGTGCATTGTTGACTTTGAAGGCGATGCTCCTGCATCACGAATGAAATTCCCAGATTTGTGATTGAGAAAGTAAACCCAAAATTTTCTTTCTAAAATCATCAATAAATGTGAGAAAATAAAAACTTCCACCAATCGAATGATTTTTCATAGGTCCACAGAAATATATGTGAATGAGCTCTAAGAACAATTTGTCTCTATAAGAGGCTCATGGAAAACTATCTCGTTGTTGTTTTCCTACTATGCAACTTTCACAACAAGGAATTTGATTAATTGAAAAAGGTAATCCTTTCACCATCGAATGTCTTTGCACCAAAATCATACTTTATATTGGTAAATGACCATAATGATAATTCCATAACTCGGTTTCATTTGCATTAGAAATATTACATGAATACATCTTCCCACTTCTCATTTATAATGGAAACAATATGTTCTTTGTCATAGGGACTTTTGCAACAGGTCTTTTAGTTTGATTAAGAATTGTGCAAGTGTTGTTGTTGAAAGTAACATCATAACCATGTGCAATTAATTTCACTACACTCAACAAATTTTGTTTGATATTTGGTACATAGTAAACATCATAAATATTTTTCACTTCATGTTGCTTTGTTAAAACCGACACAACACCTTTTCCTGAAGCTTTGACTGAATGATCATCACTGAAACTAATTGTAGTAATAAGAGATGTATCAAGATTAGGATGTAAATCATTGTGACCATTCATATGATTTCTACATCCACTATCTAGCAACCAAACATTATTGTCAAGAATATCCTTGGATATTTGACATGAAAGAAACATAATATTAGATGTTTCACTTTCTATGAAATTAGCTCTATTTTTATACTGCAACTTACGACATTCGTATATATGGTGACCCAATGTTTTACAATAAGGAAATTGAATTTTTGATTTGTTTGTCCATATGTATCCATGGTCTTGTGAAGACGATCTGGAAACCTTAGTATGAAATGCATGCTCTAAAGTACCAAGATCCAATTTCATCCTTGCTTCATGAGATAACAATGAACCAATCAATTCTTCTATAGAAAATTTAGTTATATCTTTCTACTAAAGTAGAGCAATAACTACCATTTAAACTTCTTAGGTAAAATTCTATGAAATTTTTCAACAACTCTTTGGCCTATGAGTTATTTTTCGCCATTAATCCTAATTTGATTCATAATACCCATAAATTTAGTCCTAAATTGATCAAAACTTACCGATTCACTCATTTTGAGTGTTTCAAATTGAATTCTAAGGGTTTGAAGTCTCACAATTTTCACTTTGTCATTACCCTTAAAAGGCAACTTAAGAATATCCCATGCTTCTTTAGTAGTCTTGGCACCAATAATTTTAGGAAATATAGAATCATCTAATGAAACTAAAACATATGATTTGGATTTTCCTTCTTTTTTCTTAAGTTCTTCTAAGGTTTTTCTTTGAGAAACAATCATAATTGCAACAACAATTGCATCGGGTTCTATGAACCCTGTTCCAACACAATCCCAACATCCCTCACCTTGCAAAATGGATTTCACTTGGATCAAAGGTAAATGTTTCTCATTTCAAAAATTTTGGTTGCGTTGTTTTTGCTCATGTTCCTAAAGAACTAAGAAAGAAGCTTGATGATAGAAGTGATAAGTACATTTTTGTTGGCTATAGTGAGAAATCGAAAGCATACAGATTATATAATCATGTTACTAATACATTTCTAGTAATTAGAGATTTTAAATTTATGGAAGATAAATAATGGGATGAAATGGAAAACAATGCTTCTCACAATTCTTCTCTTGAGTTATACGAACATCAATCACCTACAAGGTTAGAAAAACAACAAGAATCGATAAAATACCTTCCAAGATTGCAAGTTCAAAATGAAAGTAGTTCTTCATCTCATAATGATTCTTCATCTCATAGTGATTAAGATTCTTACCATGACCATCAATGAATCAAAAGTTTGTGTGATATATATGACCAATATGATAATGTAGTACTGTTTTCATTTTTCTCATCTCAACCTACTTGTTTTGATGAAGTTACAAAGAAAAAAGAATGGGTAGATGCAATGAATAATGAAATAGAAGTTATTGAGAGAAACAATACATGGGATTTTGTTGATCTACCTGCAGATAAAAATGCCATAGGTGTCAAGAAGGTTTATAAAACTAATTAAATGAAAAGGGTGATATTGAGTAACACAAAGAAGGGTTAGTTGCTAGAGGTTTTTCACAACAACCTAGCATTGTTTATGGTGAAGATTTCACACCTATAGAAAGATTAGATAATGTTAAATTTGTTTTGGCCATTGTAGCACAAAACAACTGGCCTATTTATCAAACGAATTTCAAGTATATATTCTTTAAAGGAGTGTTAAATGAATAAGTATATTTCCATCAACCACGTGGATTTCATGTTGAAACACAAGAGCATTGAGTCTACAAATTAAATAAAGACTTGTATGGTTTGAACCAAGCTCTGCGAGCTTGGTATAGTAGAATTGATCGTTATTTACTCAAAGAAGGTTTCATTCGGAGTAAAAATGATCTTAGTTTGTATATCAAGGTAAACCAACAAGGTAATATTCTCATCCTATGTATTTATGTTGACGACATGATCTAAATAGGAAACATTATGTTACATGAATTTAGATCAACCATGAAAAATGAGTTTCAAATCACAGATCTTATATTAATGAATTATTTCTTAGGCATTGAAGTATAACAATATGATCATGGTACATTTATTAGTCAAAAGAAATATGCTTCTGAAGTTTTGAAAATTTTCAAAATGGAAAAGTGTAATATTGTTGACAATCATATTTCTCTTTGCACTAAATTAAGAAAGGAAGATTGTGGATCAATAATAAATTCCACATTGTATAAACAACTTGTTGGTAGTCCTATGTATATTACTACTACAATACCTGACATAACATATGCAACAAGTTTCATTTCCAGGTTTATGGAATGTCCTAAGGATTCTCATTGGAAAGTTGGTAAGAGGATATTAAGATTAAGTGAAGGTACAACCACATATGGTTTGTGGAACACAACCTCGGCAGACAGTATAGGTTACACCGATAATGATTATGCAAGAAATATTAACGACAAAAAAAGTACTTCGGTATATGCTTTTATTTTTGGAAATAATTTGATTTCATGGGCATCTAAGAAGAAACCCATAGTTTCTATCTCTTTCGCAGAAGCTGAATACGTAGATAAAACAACAACACCATGCCATGCAGTTTGGATTAAAAGGATTTTGATGGATTTTGGATATACGACAAAAGAACCTATTTCAATTTTTTGTGACAATAACTCTGGCGTTTCCTTGTCAAACAATAATGCGTTTCATAGAAAAAGAAAACACATTGATACTCAATTTCACTTCATTTGTGAACATGTAAAAAATGGTGACATTTATCTCAATTTTTTTGGTTCTAAAGGTCAACCAGTTGATATCTTCACTAAACCTTTGGGGATAGATGTTTTTCAATTTAAATGTCAAAGTTTAGGCATTATTAATAATGAAATCATCAAGATTAAGAGGGAGTGTTAGGATTTGTAATCTCATTAACTAGTTAGTTAGTTAAACCATTTTATAGTTACTTTCGTTACTAAACGTTAAAACTGTCCCATGTATAATATTTATACATTCAATAATAAATCGATTCAGTGCATTCACTCTTATTCTTCTTTCTGTATTATTTTCACTCTTCAGCATATTCTCTCCACTCCCTGCTTCAATTTATTCTGTCAATATCTCTTCTCCTTCTTGGTCTACCATCACCCTTTTTGGATTTTCAGGGAAATGTATAACCTTATGGGGTTTAGTGTCTATAAAACAATTCAATGGATTCCAATTTCTAGAAAATGGTTTCCCACATTGCCTACTACTGAAGGCTCCCCTAACTTGGAATTCTTTGTTAAAATTTTCCATTGGTTATTCTTAATTGGTACATCTCAAAGAACTTTCTCACCTTCTATTCAAATTGGTTCCACCCCATTTACTTATTTCTTTTCCTAGCCTATTCAATTTTTATTTTTCTTTCAAGACGAGATGATATGCTTCATCCACTGAGTTCACTTTGATAAGATCCAACTGATATTGGAATCTAGGGGCATTAATCCATCTTGTTGATGCATGCTCATCATCCTCTTACAAAAGAGTCATGAATTGTAGTCTAAATTTTTTTTCAATAAAAATGGGTATGGATAACTCTAGTTTTAGATTTTGATACTCCCTAAAAATCCTTTGCTAACAATCTAATGGAATTAAATTAAAGTGGTTGGATTTAAATAATCTAGGGTTTGTAGTGTTTGGGTTTAGCAGATAGGGCTAGATAAATTCTTTTCGTGTCGATGTCTAAATTCCTTGTGCATGAACCTACGATGCATACTAGCCTCAAATTCCCATGAACGAGATGACTTCACATTTATATATGTTGTCAATATTAGTTTTCTTGGTATTCTTCATAAAATGTTCCTCTTTTAAATTTAAATATTTTCACTTACTACAAAACCAATGTGTAACCCTAGAAAGCAGAATGATAGTTTATTATATTTATTTATTTTAATAGCTTTCTACTTGTTTATTGTTGGAAATAGTAATTACAAGTCAGTGAGATCTTCACGTCTCTGTCGATTTGTCTGTGAGTATTTTTTTCAGTCAGTCAAATTGTGAGTGAGTTAGTAATAGTCTACAAGTGCAAAGTCGCATGTTTACTCAAAATTCAGTCAGCAAGTAGGAAGCTATAAATGGATCTAATATTTAACTTTCTCAAAGTTAAGTTAAGTAGTTGAAGAGTTAGTCGAATTAATGGTATTCTTGAATGTTGAGTCAGTCTTATATTCTTTATGAAGTCTCAGTATGATTCCATAAAATTCCAAGTATTTAGTTAGTCAAAATGATGTAGAGAAGAAAAGAGAGGTAGAGAGAATAGTCTAGAGAAGCAACAACTCAGGAGTTGAATAAGTATGAGCATAAGATATGTGTCTGTAAAATCAACAGAAGAAGTCATTAGAGTTGAAGCTCATCTTGTTATTGTATTCTATAACCGCGCCTAGTGTGTCGAAGTTTATTAATATCAAGCATTTTGTATTTTTGTGTTTATGTGCTAACCATATTAGTTTGTTATTCCCCATTTATAAATTTTTATTGAAAGTGTTTTATGTTATAGTGTGCAACATTTTGTGTAGTCTTTGAACTATGCGATAAGTCCTAAGTATTCAACAATGAAACTTCTAGCGCACAATATTTTGTGACCGCGTTACGCACAGTTTCCTTGCACGCGGACATATCCAAGATTTTTTCATTGAACAGAGTGCATCCTATATATGGTATTATGGCCAGGTTATATCACAACAATTGAAAAATAAAAAACTATTTTGAAAAGTAAAATATGGCCTCTACCTCAAATCTACAACCTCCCACTTTTATAGGAAAGAGTTATGAGATGTGGTCCTTTACTCTCAAGGCATTGTTCTGAGGTCAAGATGTAATGGAGATAGTTTAAAACGGTTATGTGGAACCGGTAGATTAGGCAACATACAATGCACTCACACAAGCTGAGAAGGATGCCTTGAAAGAACAAATAAAGAAGGATGGAAATGCATTGTTTTAAATACATCAATCCATGCACGAGAGCATACTCCCAAGATTTTCATTAGAAAATCAAGGCAATGAGGCATGGGACATATTGCAAACCCCTTATCAAGGTATGAAAAATCTAAAGACTTCAATGCTACAAATTCTTAGAAGAGATTTTGAAACTATGTCAATGAAAGATACATATAGAGTAGATTCATTTTATACCCATGTCATTGGCATGATAAATTAGATTAAGTCTCATGGTGAAACCATAGAAGACAAAAAAGTTGTTGAAAAGGTACTTATGAGTCTTCCTCCTAGATTTGATGCCCTTTTGCGACTCTTGAATAGAGAAAAGACTTAATTCAATTTAGTCTAGATGAATTGCAAGATTTCCTCATTAATAATGAACATATATTGAATAGGTCAAGTATGTCATTAGAGAATGCATTTTTGGCACAATCATCTATAAGTAGTGGAAGAGCAAGGGGGAGTGTTAACTCTAGAGGTAGAGGAAGAAGTTTTCTTAGAGGTGGATGCAATAGCAGTCCTCGAAATACTGGTGGAAGAGGTCAGAGAACTGACAAATCAAAGATTCAATTCCATTACTGTAAAAGGTATGGGCATTATGCATATTAGTGTAGAAATAGACAATATAATCAAAACAAGAAAAGTTAAGATCAGTCAAACAATGTAAATAATCAAACTCTCCCTATGTTTATGGCATGTGCTAAGGAAATTCATATAGTATCCCAAATTGAATGAAATGTTTCTCAAGCATGTCCATGTAACATTTGGTATTTAAATTCAGGATGCAGTAACCACATTACATGAAACATAGAATTGTTTTCTAGTTTCTATGAGTCGATCCAAACTAAGGTTACTCTTGGAACAAATATCCAAGTCACTGTCTTAGAAAAAGGTAGTATAAATATTCTAACTAAGCAAGGAGAAAAACAAGTTATGTTTTATGTATATTATGTTTCTTGTCTCAAGCATAATTTGACGAACACATGACAACTGTTATAGAAAGGATACAAAATCTACATGGCGGATAATCATTGTGTGATTATGGATAAATTCCCAAGCAATCAACTCATTGCAAGAATCTAGATGACAAGTAACAAAATGTTCGCATTGACTCTGAAGCTAGCCAAGAATAATAATGTAGCGCTAGTTGTTGGTAAAGGAAAAAGTGTGTAGTTAGACACTGCATTTATAGCAGAAAGTGCGCACAATTCTAATGAAGAAAATAGTGAGCGAAGTACCAAGAAATGAGAAAATTGTGCAAAGATGAAGGAAACATTCCAATCTAAAATACATGATGATTCTTCACTATGGATTTTTAGATTTGTACATTTGAACTTTGGAGGTTTGAAGATGCTACGCACAAAGAATATCGTAAAAGGTTTTCCATTAATCGAAAAACCAGAAAGGATATGTGAAGGTTGCATATTTGTCAAGAAACACAAAGAATCATTTCTAGTTGGCAAGTATTACAGAGAAAAAGATCCACTAGAAATAGTATATTCAGAAATTTGTGGACCAATGCAAACCTTGTTTAAGGAGGCAGTACATATTTTCTAACATTCATTGATGATTTCTCATGAAAGATATGGATTTATTTTGTAAATCATAAATCTGAAGCATTGGGTTATTTTCAACAGTTTAAATCACTTATTAAGAATCATAGTGGTTATTACATCAAGTGTCTAAGAACTGATAGAGGAGGAGAATACATCTCAAGAGAATTTTAGAAATTTTGTAAAGTTCATGGCATCTATAAGAAATTTACCGCGCGATACACACCACAACAAAATGGTGTCGCAGTGAGAAAGAACATAACCATCATGGAAATGGAACGCAGTATGTTGGTAGACAAACATT
>SNQJ01S0064016.1:27485-50085 GCA_010110895.2 Picea sitchensis | reverse complement strand
TTAATTACTCCATGGGAGTAAAAAACAAACCCCAAGTTTTATTATAATTCTCCACTTGCTTTATTCTCTTTGCCAAGTGTTTGGTCTAGTCTTTCTTCTCCTCATTCTCATAATGATACATTCTAAGTTTGAGGTCAAGGACATTGAAAATACGATGATGTCTATATTAATGGTCGCTTAATCAAATATGCATTTCCATTTATTTTTTTTTGGAATTTTACAAGGACCTAATTTTTTAGGGTTTAACTTATTGTAACTACCTTCTCGGTACCTCTCCTTGTGAAAATGTTTCACTTTTTTTCCTTTTTGTTTTTATTTTCTATGTATATTAGCATTTTACTTATATTGTTCATTTATTGAGTGCAATTTGTGTTCAATTTGTTGATGTATTTCACGAACATTCTCTACAAAATTGTAATATTTAGACTCTTATATGGATTTGCAAGTAAATCAACTCTGTTTATAATTACTTTAGGATTGGTATCATATAGAATTTGAAATGAATATTTACTTGTAGATTTATTTATGTTGGAATTAAGAGAAAATTTATCTTGGGGTATTGCTAAATTTCATTATAAAGGATTGTTATACATTATGCATTTTAATAAATATTCCAAGTTAATATTGATCTGAAAAATCTTTAGATGTTAATTATTATTTAATACACATAATCGTTTAAGTTGATTTATAAATAATAATGATTGTTTGACTCATTGGATCACATGTTTGAAGTTACTTATGCATCCAAATCCTCTTTAATGATAAACAACTTGCAATATAATTGAGCGAAAATACAACAACAATACCAAAATCACATACAAAAGTTTGGTAATGGAATTCACCCAATTTGGGCTAAGCCTTTGCGTCCGCTTCCAACTCAGGCCCCTTTATTAATGCTCAAATTATTGTGTTTTTACAATGCCCTTACACGTTGCTCAAACTCAGAAACATAGTAAAACATCGAGTTCCTTGTGAAATTATGAAAAAAATAAGTATACACTTCATATAATTTCGTTAAGTAACCTCCGCATTATAGTGAAATCCGCAAGTCTTGATACCCTTTGGTAGAAACTTCGAGACCAATTTGTACTCTACAATGATATGATGTTGTCTTAATCCATGTGTTGGTTAAATAGGGCGTGGGCCCTAAGCTCTGTCTGAAACTTAATGAGAACATTAAATGTATTGTTGTTGGATTTCCAAAATAAAAGGCGTCATGGGGGCATTGGTTAAAGAATTAGTTTGAGGTGGAAGAGGTCACGGGTTCAAGCCCGCGCAACTTTCGCTTGTCGAAATTTCTGTTAGAACTATAATTCATATATAGTATGGTTTGGTTATTTATTCGTTAACATATTTTTCATTAGCCATGCCAACTTTGGGTTACAGTTAAATTTGATCCATATATACCAAAGGGTTGAGGACCTATCACTCAACGCTTTTTCCAACCGATATAACATTTAAATGAATTTAAAAAGATTTGATGCCACATATGGTTAAGTCCTAACTGTGTGGTGTAATGGTAAGTCATTGTCATTTCTTATATGTCGTCGGGGGTTCAATCCTTGTTGATCTACCATAATTTTGAGAAACAAAAATCATAAAGGGCTAATGGGAGACTACCACATAGCAGTCTCCCCTTGGTCCACCTATCAACCAAATTTGATCGGCCATAAATTTTGCATAAGATCTATGTTTAAAGGTATTTTTGTGCCATTGGAAAGATATTGTCAAGCTCTATGCCATGAAATCATTTTTGAGAAAATTTTAGATGAGAAAATTTTGAGCATTTCTGAATCTTCTTAGACCTTTATGAGCATCAGATCCTCCTCGACCATTCCTCTCCATTGAAATCCTTTTGGACCACCAAAATGTTTGATTACTCAGGAACTATGTGAGGGTAAATCTCCCTCACCTTTATGTTCTCGATCCACTTTTATTTGTTTGGATTTACCTCTTTAAGACCAACTCGAAGATATTCCACATCATCTCATTGTGAAGCCTTAATTATTTTGTCAAGAATGACATCTTTCTGTAGCTCATTTAAGTACTCTGAAGAAAAATCATCAATTTTCAAAACCTAAATACTTTTATCTTCATCCATAATCATAGGAGGCTCATAAAGTTTCAAATTCTCAACATTTACCACTGAATAAATTTGCATGTAGGATGGTAGATCTAAACGAAAGGAATTAGTACCAATATTCTATGAAATATTGAATGGACCATAATGTATTGGTCTTATCTTTTCACCTTCCCCCTTCATTTTTTCCTTGTTTATATGTAACCATATTTTATCACCGACTTGAAGTTGATGATCAACTAAATGTTTATCATTCCTTGACTTATATTTGGCTATCCTCTTCTCCAATTGTTCGTGTACTACTTTATGTACATTATGGAGACTCTGAATGAACCTCTCATCATTTTTTGTACCATCCTCTCCATCTTCTTTACTTTCTTCTCCAAAAGAAAAATCCATAGGTGATTTAGGCAAGTACCCCAAACATACTTCCAAAAAATTTCTTTGATTATAAGAATGCATGTCATGATTATAATCATGTTACATAAGGAAACTTTTCCTCCTATAACTAAGGATGCTTGTTGCAGTATCCTTAATGTAAAAGTGCCATTGTTTTCTTTACCACCTTTTTCTCTCCGTCTGCTTGTGGATGAAAAGTTGTGGTCTTATTTAACTTAGTGTCCATCATCTCCCATAAATGAGACAAAAAATTCCATAAAAAGTGGGAGTCTCAATCTCATATAATAGATGTAGGTAACCTTGAATGAACCCAAACATTAGAAAAGAACATTTGTGTTGTTTGTTCTGTTGTGACCTATTTTTTTGCATGGAATTAAAATACACATCTTACTAAATCTATCCACGACGACATATAAATAACCATGAATTGTTATGGATATCGTAAGATCCCCTATAAAATCCATGGAGATATGTCCCCATGGCTGTGAAGGTACTAGAAGTGGCATATATAATCCAAACTTTTTGTTGCTAGGTTTTTGTTTGGCACACATAACACACCCTTTTATATACTTGGAAACTATCTCACTCATTTGAGGCAAATAACAATATCTTTGTAATTGTCCTACTATCTTACCAACCCAAGAAGGACCATAAATGAGAGATGTATGAGCTTCTCTAATTACATTTTCTCTTTCATACCTGGGTATACAAAAATTTCCAAGATGATATAGAAACGTTTCATACATATAATCATCTAGTTGTTGATTTCCATGAGTTAATGCTTCATACACATCTTTAAAAGAGTCATCCCATGTATATTTTTCAACTTAACTTTAATAAGATAAGGGATTATACATTAGTATTGTAGATGCATTGATCACTGGTCTCGATAACATGTTTGCAACCCTGTTATGAATACCCTTCTTATACTTAATTACCAAATGAAATTGTTGTAAGAAACCTATCCACCTGGAATGTCATGATTGTTGTAGCTTGCTATGTGACTGCAAATACCATAATGGATGATGAACTACGTGAATTATTTTCTCCTTTCCTATTAAGTAATGCTTATTTTTATAACACTTTGTACCAATGCATATAATTCCTTATCATATATTGGATAGGTCATTATCGCTTGAGTAAAAGTCTCACAAAGATAATGTAACAGACCCAAATTTCCATATATGAATTGTTTTTATTAGGTTAATCACAAGGGTAAGTTGTTTGTCGACTCTTTCTTGATTAAGAGATGTTCTCAAAAGTAAGATAAAAAAATTTTCCAACACTTACTATTGCCTCATTTTATTCCATTAAAGTTGTTATCACATGATAAATTGGTCACTAAAATAAATAAGGTTCCCCCTTCAAGGTTATAAAATGAATCACCTCCTCGGTCTTTTTAAATAAAACACAAACATACCAAACTTTAACGTAATGCTACTTAGGAAAAAGTGGATCGTGTATAGTAGATTTAAGTAAGATGGTTTTGTACAAGGATTAAAAGTATATACCCTATCAATTCATGCCTAATCTAACCAAGGTTTGGTAAGGACTTTACTATGAAATCTTTGTTAACTTGTACAACAAAAACAAGGAGGGAAGCGAAATGGCTTAATTTTATCGCTTCTAGTCTGTAATGGCCTATCAAGCCATACCAACAACCAATCCACTTTCCCCATGTCTCGCAATGCACATGGATGGATATAAGAAAATTACATTTCTCGAGGGTTGTAATGTACCCCAAATTTCCCAAATAATTTTTCTTTTTGTCACAGGATATTAAAGTTCCTTGAATCTCCAACAGTGTTTGCGACACAGAGATAATCCATTCAATATGTATTATTCCTTTATTGTATGCATAGAAATTTTACTTCTTTTTCATTATCCCTTTTAAAGGCTAAAGGAGGTTTAAATTCCACTTGTCTCTTACTGTTATAGTTTATTATACCGTCATTATTGGATTAGAATCATACACTTATTTGTATTGAATAAAATTGTGACCATGACCGTGATAGCCCTTATAATAACCACTAGGTCTATTTTAAGACATGATATCCATATTACATCGCGTAATAGACTATCATTTATCATATATTTTCCACTTCAACATAAATCCCCAACTCTGATAAACAATATAGACTATAGACTATCCATAAAAATATATTCTTTATCATATAGATACCATAACAATATATTGTTTATCATATAGACTATCCATAACAATATATTGTTTATCATAGTGGAACGAAAATATACCTATAAATAACATATTGTTTTACCATGGCGCAACGAACAAGTACCTATACACAACATGGCTAATCCTACTCAATTATTAACATGGTCTTCGCGTTCTAGGGTTCCACTATTAACATGACTCGAAAATTAAGTGGTTCGAAAGCCATTTTATGGTGGATGATAGGCTGGGTCTTGTAAACATTTACTCCTCATCTAGTCCATTAACGGTGAAGTCTATCTCGTACCTTCCATAATTGGAACTTAGGTGAAAAATTCCAACGTAGGCTCGCCACCTCCCTCGACTCCACATGGTAGTGGTATGGGGCATACAAATCACTATTAATCCTATATCAAGGCCCTCGAGGTAGCACTTGTTTTCGTTCTCTCCCCTTTAGTATGTAACACAAACCGCCTTTGCGTTGTATATGACCATTGATTTCGTAAGGCTTGGATTTGGTGAGCGATGGCCTTTGTGTTGTATATGACCGATGATTTAGTAAGGCTCGACTCTCATGGGCGATGTCCTCTGCGCTATGCATGACTGGTGATTTGGTAAAGCTCGTCTTTATGAGCGATGGAAGGAGGCAACACACATCTATGGTTATATATGCGCAAGGGTAAGTGAATGTTTTCTTTCTTATGTTCTCTATGAGACCTATGTTGTGAATGTACCTATACTCAACATTGAACAATGAACAAATACCTATACACAACATGGGTAACCCTACTCGACTATTAACATGGTCTTCGCGTTTTAGGGTTCCACTTGTAACATGACTCAACAATTAAGTGGTTTGAAAACTATTTTATGGTGGATGACAGGTCGGTTCCTATAGAAATTTACTCCTCATATGGTTCATTAATGGTGAATTTTGTCTCGTACCTTCCAGAATTGGAACTTAGGCGAAAACACCCAACGTAGACTCACCACCGCCAGTTTGTCATGTAACTTCTAGAATTGGAAGTTAGTAAAAAACACTCAATGTAGGCTCGCCACCTCCCTCGATCTCACATGAAAGTGGTATGGGGTGTACCAACTGCTATTACTCCTATAGAGAGGCCCTTGAGGTAGCACTTGTTTTTGTTCTTGCCCCTTTAGTATGTAACACAAATCGCCTTTGCGTTGTATATAACCATTGATTTTTTAAGGCTTGGATCTGGTGAGCAATGGACTTTGCGTTGTATATGAACAATGATTTCATAAGGCTCGACTCTCGTGAGCGATGGCCTCTGTGCTATACATGACCAGTGATTTGGTAAAGTTCGTCTCTGTGAGAGATGGAAGGAGGCAACGCACATCTATGGTTCTATATGCGCAAGGGTAAGTGAATGTTTTGTTTCTTATGTTCTCTATGAGACATATCCCGTGAATGTATTCTCTTTTTGGTGTAATGTAAAATAAAAGAGAGGTTCCATGAATAAACTTCACGTTTTTATTTTCTTTGTTTGAGGATTGACAATGTATTACAATTGTGCATTCGTTTATGTTTTCCTCCCAATATTCTACTTTGTTTATGGTTCCCCTTGTAATTTGGGTGAAACCCTTAATTTTTAACACTCAAGATTGGGGGTTATTTTTTTTTCCTCATGGTTGGATGTCATTCTTCAAGCCTATATTCATTGCGGTCCCTTCCGAGTTAGACCATGGATGAATCGTTGTTAGAATTTAACCATCTGAAATTTCTCGGTTGTTTTATTCACTGTTATAACAATTTTTTCTTACACTCTAGAATGTGTCCAAAGATCCCAAAACTTGCTACGCTGGTTGATGTTATTCAATCTTGACTATGGTTGAAATCTATAGGAAAGTTTCATAATTTACATTATGTATATAAATGGAAAATTAATAGGATCTTATTCGTTCGAAACAACATTTGTTTGTAAAATGATTTTCTCTACTCAGAAGAATCAAGGTTTATCCCGTGACCACCTCGACAACATCCTTTACTTAATCTCTCTTCTGATACAATTATAGAATTAAATCGTTTATGATATGGTTTTCCTATGTCGACCACTTTGAACTAAGTATCCTTGTTTATTAACTTACATTATTAAGAATGTATCCATTCACTACCTCATTTGCTAAATGTATGGAGAATGAAAAATGTAGGGTTCGAACATGTTTTGCACAGTTAGGTTTTAACCTATGTATTGGGTTCTTACTGTAATTTCAATGCTCTCAAACTTTCGTATTTTCCTTTCTGTAATGCTATTTAACTTTAATGATCTATTTTGAATATACATAGGTCACACCTTATGCACCTCTAAGAATTATTATTAAATTAATAATTATTTACTGTGATCATTACCCCAAATCGGAAATCCCAACTATGTGTTACGAGGTTTAAATTGGTGTTTTTGTCTAATGGTTGACCTTTCCACAATCGACTTCTTATGTTTATTTCGTCCTATATATAGGGTTTGGAGATTACTATTATGTGCTTCATGTTTGATTAATATATGCACAGACTATTTCAATGATAACATGTTTCACTTATTTTCTTATTGTTGCTTCCTCTGTTTTACAAGTGAAAATTTATATCCACGGATATATGAAATTAATGATGGGCCCTTTTTGTTTTTCAAGTGTACCCATCAGTCGGTTTTGGATCCACTCCTCCTCCCCCTAGATCGTGGATGGATTGTCGCACAAGAAACAAAAGGCGATATGGTTTTCATTGGGACTGAAGCTAAATTTCATCCTTGACTTATTCTATTGTTTGATTTCCATAGAATTAAAAGGCTAGAATAGTTACTAAACCATCATTTATTTCTTTTGTAGGTTGTCCAAGTTGGTGTAATCGGTTGAAGGAAGCATCTTACCTCGAAAGTTATTCGATTTCCATGTCCTTACTTGACTGATATATGCACGCATTTAACTAGAGTTACATACATATTTTCTGTATACCTTCTTAGAGCTTTGTTTACAATACAAGGGGTTGTGGAAGTTTTGGTGTATGGTACTCCAAATATTATATTTTGAACAATGATCGATTGAATACAATGGTTTATTTGCAAGATAATTTGAATTTTATTAAATTGCTATATTTATGTGGTAATAAAGAATGTATTCAAACTATTATTCTTTCTATCTATTCTCTGCGGTGTTTGTGTACATATAGATTTGAATAGCAATTCCAAATATATATATTCAATGGACAATATGAACATAAAAATAGTTCTATTATTTATTTATGTATGAGTACACACACACACACACACACACACATTTATATATCTATGTACAACCATCACATTTCAAATAAAATTATTTCCAGTATCATTTAACTATGATAAACCATAGTAAAACATGGTCATACAGTCCCTTAAGAATTGATTTCACCTATGTATAGATAGTCAACATATTCCTAACAAATAATAACCATAAATATAGCATTGAAAAGGGAATGGAAGATGAGATACATATATGAAACTTGATACTGGAATACAAATGGAACAACCACGTTCCACCCAACCATAGAATAGAATAGCCAATTTCACTTGTCCTTCTCACCCCCTAGCCTGACCATGAGTCCATAAGGGAAAATTGAATGATCTGCCTTAGCTATAGTCACCATCCGCAGCTCACGAAAATCCTTTGCCTCACACTAACAATGTTCATAACAACAAATAGTTTCCTTTCCCCAACATACTAAGAAGTATATTTCCTCCTCCATATGTTGGTTTTTATATGCATCCTTGTGGCTAGGTCTTTCCTTCCCTCCTTGAGGAAATTCACGGACTTCTAGTGGCCAAATTCCACTTCTGTCACGTGTAAAAATCATCCTTGAGGTAACGCAAACTTGTTCCCCACTCATGGAGTCATGGTCAATTATTTTTAACCTGGTTGTTCCATTTGTCTTCCAACATTTAATTTATTAAAAGTTTGTCTTACATGTGTGTCAAAATAAAAGAGGATAGTTGGGAAAATCAAATATTTTCCCAACAGTCATCAAATAATTAATTACAACAATCAAAATTCCAAATTCAAATTTTCCATAAATGGAAAATAATTTCCAAATTCGAATTTTAAAAAAATGGAATTTTATTTCAAAGTTCACTTAGAATTAAATATTCTAAAATTTGAGGATATTACATCCTCTCCCCCTTAAGTACAACACTGTCCTCAACGTTCATTCATCTCTTGGAATAGGGTTGGATAAGATTTCTGCAAATCTTCCTCCAATTCCCAAGTGGCCTCCTCAGGGCTAAACTGCTTCCATTGCACTTTTACCTGGGCGAGGGCTCTGTTCCGTAGTATGGTTTCTTTCCTGTCCATAATGCGTAGAGGTTCTTCTTGGAACTTTCCTTATGGTTCAACTTGCACCATGTTCCAATCAATGATGTGAGTAGGATCATCAATATACCTTTTTAATAAGGATACATGAAAAAATTTATGAACTTTTAAGTTTGCAAGAAGTACTAGTTGATACGCCACAGGTCCAATTCAAGTTAAAATCTCGAAGAGACCACAAAAATTGGGTGCGAACTTTGAACAATTTCCTAGCTTCAGAGGGTTCCTCCTTACTTTGACTTTTAGATACACATGGTCCCCAATTTGAAATTTCTGGTGTCTACTTTTGAAATATGCGTAGCTTTTCTGTCAGCTTTGGACCTCCTTTAAATTTTGTTGTACCCTTTTTAGCAGTTTCTGGTCTCATCATAATCCTGCCAACAAGATTATCCCAACTAATTAGGGTTGTGCATTTCCTTCTGTAGAATTCTTCGAAGGGACTCATCTTGGCTGATGTTTCATAGCCATTATTGTAATCAAATGCAACTAAGTGTAGGCACTCCTCCCACTTAGTTGGTTTTGTTCTTAGGTACATTTGTAACATGTCTTCCACAATCTGATTCATTCGTTCGGTTTTCCCATCCGTTTGTGAATGGTAGCTTGCATTGAAATTCAGGTTAGTATCTAATCCTACAAACAATTCCTTCCTAAACTTTGACATAAATTTGACATCTCTATTGAAGATCACCATATTAGGAATTTCGTGCAATCTAAATATTTATTTCATAAAAATTTCAGCAATATTAATTCCTTTATAAGTAGATTTCACACGTATAAAATGTGCATATTTGCTAAATTTATCAATCACTACCATAATCGAGTAATTTTACTTTTTCTTCTTAGGCAAACCTATGATGAAGTCTAATGAGATAGACCAGTTGGATGGTGATCTTCAACCTTTACCTGTTGAAAATCTAAGCATTTAGACAAATATTCGGTTGTTTCACTCCTAGGCCAAGAAAACAATTTTCTTAAAGTTGTTATTATTTTTTGGTATCATGGATGAACAAAATATGACATTTTTTGCAATTCTTCAAGAATTTTTTATTTCAAATCAGCAGAATTAGGTACATACAACCTCTTTTTGAACCTTAGAAGTCCATTTTTATCTAAACTCAAATCGGTTTTGTTTAGTTTTTCTACATTTTCTTATTGTTCTTTTGATGTACTCTTCGTCATTACTGCTAGCAGATTTAATTCTTTTTCCGATGTTGTTTTCTTGTTTTCTAACACTTATCTCATAAAATTTGTTATTCCTCTGACTTAGAGCATCTGCATCTTTGTTTTCTTTACCTTTGATGTGTCTTACTTCGAAATCAAATTCACTTAAAAAGTCCAACAATATTGCTTGCCTTATGTTGAGATCTGGTTGACTGAATAAAGACTTTACACCACTGTTGTCGGTTAGTAGAAGAAACCTTCTCCCCATTAAATAATGTAGCCACATTTTCAGAGCATGAATTACGACTATTAATTCCAAATCATTTGTAAAGTAATTACATTCATGTTCTTTCATTTTATGTGATTCGTAATAGATGACATGTCCATCTTGTGTTAGGACACCTTCCAAGCCTTCTTTTCTTGCATCTACGTAAACTGTAAAATATTTATCACGATCCGCTACCCTTAGGATAAGTGTTGTATTTAACAGTCTTTTTACTTTATCAAAGTTGTCCCCACACTTTTGTGACCAAGTAAATCTTATTCTCTTTTTCTGTAGGGATGTAATTGGATATGCAATCTTAGAAAATCCTTTGATAAATATTCGGTAATAATCGATCATTCCCATGAATGATCTGATGTCTTATACATCCTTAGGGATAGGCCATTCCATAATGGATTTCATCTTTTCTGGATCAATGACAATACCATCTTTGGATATCATGTGTCCTAGGTACTGTATATTTGTATGGTAGAAGTTGTTCTTATCAAACTTTACATACAACTTATGTTTACTTAAGGTCTGGAATACTATTTCCAGATGTTCTTCATGTTCTTCTTCCATTTTTGACTAAACTTAAATATCATTGATAAACACCAATACAAATTTATCCCTATATTGACTGAATATATTATTCATGAAACACATAAAGGTTGTTGGTGCATTAGTAAGACCGAACGGAATTACGACAAACTCATAGTGTTCGTAACGTGTTCTAAATGATGTTTTATTTATGTATTTATCTTTTATTCTCACTTGGTGATAACCAGACCTTAAATCTAACTTAGAGAAGTTCCTTGCTCCTCCGACTTGGTCAAGCAGGTCATTAAGGATACTTATTCTTGATCATCATCTTATTTAGTTTTTGATAGTTAATGCATAGTCTCAAGGTCCCATATTTCTTTTTAACGAAGAGAATTAGTTCTCCCCAAGGTGAGACACTTGGTCTAATATACTCTTTATCTAGAAGTTCTTGCTGCAGAATTTTCAGTTCAGTTTATTCAGGTAGACTCCTTATATAAGGTTCCTTAGATATGAGGGCAAATGCAGGTAGTAGATCAATAGAGAAATCTATCTCTCTTCTTGTAGGTAGTTCTGGTATTTTGTCCACAAATACATCTCTAAACCCATGTAGGACTGCAAAGTCCTCTAAACTGGGTTTGATTTTCTTTTCAAAAGGATTAGTTACATGGACAACATAAACTTTTCAACCTTTGTTCATACATTTTTTAAATTGCATGGTTACGAAATTTGTTTTTTATCCCTTGTATCATCCTAACTCTGTTGTTTTTGTCTATGTAAATAAGTGAATTTTCATAACAGTTTAATATTACTTTATGTTTTTCTAACCAGTCCAGTCCAATTATTAAATTGTAAGATCCCAAGGGTAAAATTTTCATATCTAACTTTGTACTTTGACCATCTAGTTTGTTTAATTCAACTAAACTAAGAGTAACATAAATCAAACTAGCTCCTCACTCAATTAATATGGAAATGTGGTTATCATGAATTTTACCTTCAACCTCCATGATAGTGGATTGATGATCAACTTTCCTTCCATCCACAACTGCATTAATTATGTGCATGATTCTTCCCATATATCCTACTGCTTCTTATTTATGGATTGAAGTCCATGGTCAGTTGCACATTATTTATTATACTATTTATGGATATATTTTGGGAGATCTTTTATGGTTTTTTCATGGTTGTTAGTTTTTTGTTTTCATTAAAGCTGCACATAAAATAAATAAAACTTAAGAACAAACCCTAAAAAAGAGGGAAAACATCTAAATACATAAATGAAAATAAAGACTCTTTGTTTCCCTTAGGTTTAATGCCAAAGCAAAGACTATTTGTTTCACTTTACCTAGATGGATTTTCTTCCAAGAAAAATGGGAAATGAATAATCATGCTGGCCTTGGGTTGGTGAAAGCTCATGAAAGGTTTCTCAAGTGTTTCATGTTTGAAAGTGTTTCCTTTATACATAACAAATTGTCATTCTCATATAAAACTATGCCTTTTCTTGTACCATTTATAAAATGACTAAAAACAATTTTTGAAGCTCTTTGAGGTTTTGAATATAATGATTATCCATTTAGATTTTCTAAAATTTTGAAAAAATAGTATGTTTGAGTATTTGTAAGGTATATATTCCCAAAAAGTTTTGGTATTGAATTCTAGACAGTAATGAAACGGCAGCTATAGTTTCTAGTTTCTGATGTCCGAATTTATGGATTTGAAAAAATGGCTCCTTTGGATGTCTTTCTCAGAAGGAAGGGGAAGTGAGGGAAATAAGCAATATAGGTTTTCCATTCTTGATCACTCTTTTCTTTCCTTGGGCTTCTTTATACGCAAGTTTTTCATTCTTGATCACTCTTTTTTTTACTTGGGCTTCTTTATACGCAAGTTTTCCATTCTTGATCACTCTTTTCTTTTCTTTCCTTGGGCTTCCTCTGCTGCTAACTATCACCTTCACCACCTTTTCTATTTATATGCTTGCATTATATATCTTAAAAAAATGATAAACCACATTTAACTCTTCACACAAACGACGAGAAGAGTAGGAAAATGTGGTGGATTTATATGTTGAAATTTGTAGCATTTAGTCATCTCATGTCCTGTCTTTATCCACAATCGATGAGAGGCTTTACTTACAGTGTTTGGATTTAAAGCATCTCGGGTTTGTAGTGTTTGGCCTTAAATCATATAGGGGCTATAAAAATTCTTTTAGCGCTGGTGTCTAAATGGCTTGTTCATGAACAGAAGACGCCTACACTCAGCGTTCCATGAACGGGAGGACTTCACATTTATATATGTTGCCGATATGAGTTTTCACAATATCATGATATATGTTGTGGATATCAGTTATAGTTGACTTAACATTATCAGCCTCCGTTTTTTNAAAAAAATGATAAACCACATTTAACTCTTCACACAAACGACGAGAAGAGTAGGAAAATGTGGTGGATTTATATGTTGAAATTTGTAGCATTTAGTCATCTCATGTCCTGTCTTTATCCACAATCGATGAGAGGCTTTACTTACAGTGTTTGGATTTAAAGCATCTCGGGTTTGTAGTGTTTGGCCTTAAATCATATAGGGGCTATAAAAATTCTTTTAGCGCTGGTGTCTAAATGGCTTGTTCATGAACAGAAGACGCCTACACTCAGCGTTCCATGAACGGGAGGACTTCACATTTATATATGTTGCCGATATGAGTTTTCACAATATCATGATATATGTTGTGGATATCAGTTATAGTTGACTTAACATTATCAGCCTCCGTTTTTTTCTTTCCGGATTATAATCTTCAACAAGTGGAGCGGCAGGGCAACACGTCCCCGCCTTCGGAGATTTTCTTATTAGCATTGCGGTAGTTCATGGGTCGAAAGCCATTAAAGAATTTAATCACAAGAGTTTCTCAAGGCGCGTCAAGACATTGAAAACACTATAACGAAACACCATGTTAATGAGAATAAGTTTTATACAAAAGGAGTGGGTTAATTTGGGAGTAATTTTTCTTTCTTAGTTATTTTTTTTCAAGTTGTTTTTAGGAGGTATGTTTTTATATTTCCCCAATTTAGAATTTTGATTGTTTTTTTGAGCATTTGGTTTAGTTTAGAATGAGGAAAAACCCATTAAATAAGGTTCTGAAATACATGGAACTTTAATCCATGCTAAACTTAGACTATCCTTGAAAATCTGGTGGGATTCAACCCATTTTTTGCCTGAAAAACCAATCAATTTGCTCCCTAGTTAACTTACTCCCTACACAAAACATAAAATTAGATTTTGTCTCAATATCTAATCATTACCTAATTAGAGTAAAAACTGTTCTATAAATATTGTATTGGTTGATTGTGTGGTATGCACTTAAATTTGTCTAATCTTGGTTGTTACATTATTCCAAAATATAGTTTGCTCATACTATAATAAATTATGGAATACTTTGCTAGTACTATAATAAATTCATGGGTTGTCCTAGAGATCTAGATCAGTTGGTGAGGGAGTGCTTTGTTAATTAACACTTAGTAAGTGAAAATCCCCTTTCAAAACCTCTCGGGACACTTCAAATCTAACCATGTCCCCTAGGTCTAGAAAAGTAAACTGTTAGGACACTTTGTAAACTAAAATTACTAGTTCAAAACCCTGCAACACATTCAATCATGTTAAGAAACCCCTGAAACACCTCAAATTCAATCATATTAATGGTTGATTTTGACTACTAGCAGGCGATTTCTACTCGAATACATTATTTACAAGTTTTACTTTCCTTTTATTTGAAAAATTATTCCTCGATGGAGATGAACAGGGGTTCACGTCTTTTCATTTCCTTTCTCTTTGACAGCAATAAAATTATGTGTCCATAGAAATGAACAAAAGATTGACGTCTTCTCAACTCTGTGTCAATAAATTATAGGGTGAGAAAATGGAAAATGTAAAGAAAAACTTTTACTTAGTTTGCTGTTACGGCAAATTATTTGATGTGACTATGGAAAGTCTAAGGAATAATAATTAAGGTTTGAAATAGGTTTCGATCACACTCCAGTATTGAGTACGAGGAATTGGCCAGAAAGATTGTGTAAGTACTCCAGATCCACACAAAGGTCCACATAGATTTTATTTATTTAGTTTTAATAAAATTTGGAATCTTATTTACGTCTTTTCACTGGAATCGCCCATCTTTCATTTATCTTCAAGATCGTCGTTTATCTTCCAGATCGAATTGACCCCAAAGATTATGTAAGTACTCCAGATGGACACAAAAGTCAAACATAGATTTATTTTATTTTATTTTTTCAATAAAATTTCGACTCCTGTTTCCATTTTTTCATTGGAATCGCCCATATTTAGTAAATCTCCCATCAATCCACTTTCTAGATAGATTTAGTTATTGCCAATAAAATAATAGTTTTACAATTAGATGCCAACTACAATGAATGCAAAGCTAAACAATCCACTTTCTATCCAAGTTCACTTAGTCTAAATAAAATAATTGTTGTAGAAGTAGATGCGAACTACGTTTAATGCAAAGCTAAGAATTAAAATGGATAAAGTACTTACAAAATTTCTAACATACTAATTTGTAAAATTTAGCAAAAATTGAAACATTGTTGAATAGTGGTTTATATGTTTAAAGAATATTTTACAAAATTTCTACGATACTAATTTGTAAAATTTGGCAAAAATTTAAACATTGTTGTGTAGTGGTTTATATGTTTAAAGAATATTTTAATGTTCACAAAATTTTATACATTGTTGGTTGGAGGGGATGTTATATAATTAGCCACCACTAATCTCTCATATAAAAAAACAATAACAAATAGTTGGGAGGAGATGTTACATAATTAGCCACCACCAATCTTTGATATAAAAAAACAATAACAATTAAAAATAGTAAATGAAAAATATAACGATAAGTTAATCACAATGTGATGTAGGAGCATCTCTCCACGTCAGCGAGTCAGCCAGCCAGCCACATCGAGCACGTGCATTCAAGATGAAGAGAGGCACAACCTCATTTCAAATTTGAATTGAATGTAATTAAATGCTTAGGCTGGTGAGCCATAGAAGTCGTCCCTTTGTGCAGGCGTTAGGTAGATCGACCTTTAATGTGTGTAATGGTTGATATCTAGATCCGATTATGGACTAGACAACCCATTCAATGTAATTGAATAGAGTAGGTAGACCTCGAGGGACGTGCTCGATGAGCCCCTCAGGTAAAAGAGATTTTCAGATCTCATTTGGGTAGTAGAAGATTGAGGATTGAGTTGAGGAGAGAGAGAGAGAGCTCCAGAACACCATTGTAAAAACAGGCATTTTCCATTGTTAATATAAACAGAAGCAGTTTTTCCTGCACATGTTCTGTGTTATATGAATGTATGTGTGTGTTCTTTTATGTGTTGTAGATGTATGTTAGGAATTTGCAGGAGTGTGTTTGATTTCTAGGGTGAAGTTCTTTGAGGCTTCACACCAGGAGGGTGTGACAGAACGCTGCGGGTTCTAATAGCCGTGCATAGAGGATGCACTTCTGAACTCTGTGGAGTTAGACAAAGAGGTGTTGCGGCACAGGAACTGGAGTCAATAACTTAGGAGAGGAAGGCCTTTGAGGTTACTGAACACCTCAGGAGGTAAGGCTGTGTATGAGAAACACAGTTGCAGGCAGAATTATGTTGTGAATTCTGTAGAGCTATGTCAGGTGGGCATTGAGCACAGGCACAAGGTGCAGTTGGAGGCTCTGTTGTGAGTTCAGAAGCGAGGACCAGAATCATTGAGGATTCTGAGAGCTCTGCGAGGAGGGAATTGAGTCAGTGCAAGGAGTGCACGGAGGAAGGAACTATGTTGTGAGTTCAAGAGAAACAGAATCACTCAGGATTCTGAGAGCTCTGCCAGGTGAGCATTGAGCCAGTGCAAAGGGTGCACAGAAGGGACAAAACTGTTGAACATTCTGTGGAGAAGATACTCCGCCAGGAGGGCGTCGAGGAAGTGTGCAGAGAGGCACAGAACTGAAGGGAACTCTATGAGTTCTGGAACTTAGAAGAAGAATCCACTAAGGGATCTTCACTGGGTTGTTGAATACCCAGAAGGCTCAGCAAGAAGTGGCTTGAGGCAGAAGGATAGTCAGGAGGGCATCCATATTCTCCATCTGTGGGAGAAGAAAGATAAAACCCCTTAGGGGTCTGAGTGTTTGCAGAAGCTCAGGAGGGTCAGCGTTTTCATACGTGCAGCGAGGCTCATGGTCGTGGAGCTCACAGAGAAAAGGAGAACAAATGTTGAGGCCTTTGGGAGATGGAAATTCTTCCAAGTCTGGGAAAAAAGTGCAAAAGCTCAGGAGGGAGCAGCAGTAGCCATCGGATCGACTGGAGGAAGAGATCTAGATTGTTGATTTCCACGTCCAGGAGGAGCTTAGGAGGAGCCTACAGAAGGAGGAGACCGTTAGCCGTCGGATCTCACTCATAAATCCCGTAAGTCGTTGGATTGAGAGGAGTTGCGCAGAGTTTAGCCTCTGGAGTAGGCGCACAGAAGAAGTGATCTGAGCCGTCAAATCAGGAGCAAAAATCTCGTCAGCCGTCAGATTGAGAATCGAGACATTCCAAGTCTCAAAACACCATAGCGATCTGGACCGTCCGTTAGCAGAGACACGTGGCAGAGATCGAGAGATCGTCGGCATATTCGGCATCGGTAAATCGAAGTTCCTAAGGTTGAAGGAGTTGGGATATCGAAAGTCTCGAAATCCCGGAGGGATCGGGATCGTCCATCTGGAAGGACGGGTGGCAGCGATCAGTGTCATCGGGAAAGTCCCGACAAGGAAGCCGTCCATCGGTGTTTGGTTCATCGGGATATCAGAGATCCCGGTGACAAGTTATTTGTGCACTTTGGAATCGCGAAACGCGATACCCCGATGAGTGGGAGCCAGTTGTCATCAGTGCAGAGGAGGAGGACAGTGCCATAGTGGAAGCTAGTTGTCAGTGCAACGGAGCGTCGGGATTTGGAGAGTCGGAAATCCCATAGGCATATGCATTTAGGCATTTGAAACCCTGTAACCCCGACGGAGATAAGGTTGTGGTCATGGAGTAATGGTCACGTGGACCCGGGGCTGAGCCACGAGGGCTAGTTGAATTTAAAGCGCATCGAGAATCACAGGATCGCGGATCCAGGGGATGATTGCATTTTGACATCGAAAACCCCGATAGAAGTATATGGCTGCGGTCATATAGGAGAAGGCCACGTGGACTAGAGATCCTAGCCAGAGGGGCTAAGGCCGGGCAGAGAGTCCCATCAGTGATCAGGGATCAAAGAGTACAGTGACTCTTGACAGCGGGAAGCACGGAACCCTGAACCCTGATATTGAGTCGGGGAAAAGTCACGGTAAAGTGCAGAAGCCGTGTGGGGGAGTCAAAGGACCTCTGGATCGGCTTTTAGCAGAGGATTCTAGAGGGGATCGAGAGAGCTAATTCGGCTCGCATGAATGAGTGAATGAGAATGATCCTGTGAGCGGGTGAGTAGCGGAGGTTAAGACTCTCGCCTGCGTCAAGTGGTATCAGAGCAGGATTTTTTTTGTATATTGCAGACAGAAGAGGCAAGAAGAAGACAGAGCATTGGATACTCTGTGAAGATTGTTTGCAGGTAGGAAACAGTCGAGAGGACAGTCAGGAGGACTGTAGGATGAAGCTGGAAACACTCAGGATGTAGAGTGACAGCAACAGGTATGCCAGGGAGGCAAATAGACACAACAAGATGGCTACTAAAGGCCATAGGCATGATAGGAGGAAGAGCCAAGCAGAGAATCTTGTTGAATTAAGGGAAAATATAGAAAATCTTGAATTGAATATACGACAGGATAAGGAGCCGAGATGGGTATATGAATGGCCCATGAAGAAAGCCAAAGGAAAAATGGCCAGTCAGGGAGTTGATGGTCAGAAGACAGCGGAGGCTGTTAATAAGATGGTTGAGGTATGTGAGCCAGAGACTGGGAGAGGTCTCGATGATGAAGAGGATGAATTGGGATCGACTGAGGATCTCAAGCACTGCCAAGAGGGCAGAGTAGAAATTCCAGATTTCCAGGAGGGCAACAAGTTGAGATTGTTGTGGGGTCTCATGGACTGTCAGGAGGACAGCTAGGGAATTTCACATTGCCAGCTAGGGAATGAAATGAGGTCGCTACGGGATCTCGAAGACTTCCAGGAGGGCAGCGGAAGCATCTTAAATTGCCAGGTGGGAAGAGATGAGAATGCGGGACTAGATGAAAGTCTCATGGACTCGGAGGTGAGTTCAATTCAGAAAGGAGTGTTGATGAAGATAGGATCGGTTGATCTCATAGTCTGTCGGGAGGGCAGCGAAAGTATCCCATATTGCCAGGTGCGCAGGGATGAGCAGATGAGACTATCTGTGGGTCTCATAAACTCAGAAGTGAGTTGGAATCAGCCAGGGGAGATGACAGAGCAAGTGAACTCAAAGATAGAATTGGATCAGCGTGTGCAGCTGACAAAAGAGGAGGAGGATCAGGATGATATTCTGATGATTGGGGGAATTGGAGTATTCCTACCATGTGCCCAGGAGGAGGTAGAAATTGGTGTTGCAGATGGTGCAGAAGCAAAACAGTCTCAACGGATGATGACTGTCAAGGAGGAATTGGACCAGACTTTGGAAGCTGCCCAAGCAGAAGAAAAAAACGAGCATTCTGAGGAGTGTCTCAACATATTTAGCGAGGAAGTTGAAAGAGTTGTAGCATTGGAGCTAGCAGCAAAGGAAGCCAAGGAGAAGGCAGGTAAAGTTATCACTCCATGGGAGATGGAGCTAGAGATGCTGGAGGACTGGCTGAACAATCCAGGGCCAGCAAGAGAACTGACAGAAGTTGAACTGTTAGGGAAGGTGACTGAACAACAAGTCAGTCAAAGGGAGACTACAGAGCTGAAGTCTGCAGCAGAGTGGAAACTTGAGGCCATCGATGAAGATGAAGAATATGGCATGGGAGATCATAGTGATCTGCCCAATTGCAGAATTTTTTTGCAGCTGAGGAGACTACATGAGTAGGACCAACCACTGGAACAACTGGATACAACAATCGAGGAGATGAAAAGGCTGATGTTGAGATCAGCAGAGACTTCCAACGAAGAGAAGTTGAGCAAAAAAGAAGCAGCAGCAGCGGCGCAACAGAAACAACAGCAGCAGCAGGATGGAGCAGATGGGAAGCTCGAGATATTTGTTTGGGATACGGGAGGATTTCCAACCGCTTAGAGGGGAAGCGCATGAGCAGGAGCTCATGATTTTGCAGCTGAGAAGTTTGATGCAGGAGCATCTCTCCACGTCATCCAGCCAGCCAGCCAACCATGTCGAGCACGTGCATTCAAGCTGAAGAGAGGCGCAACCTCATTTGAAATTTGAATTGAATGTAATTAAATTCTTAGGCTGGTGAGCCATAGAAGTTGTTCCTTTGTGCAGGCGTTAGGTAGATTGGACTTTAATGTGTGTAATGGCTGAGATCTAGATCCGATTCTAGACTAGACAACCCATTCAATGTAATTGAATAGAGTAGGTAGACCTGGAGGGAAGTGCTCGATGAGCCCCTCCGGTAAAAGAGATTTTCAGATCTCATTTGGGTAGTAGAAGAGTGAGGATTGAGTTGAGGAGAGCCAGAGAGACCTCGAGAACACCATTGTAAAAGCAAGCATTTTCCATTGTTAATATAAAAAAAAGCAGTTTTTCCTGCACATGTTATGTGTTATATGAATGTCTGTGTGTGTTCTTTTATGTGCTATAGATGTATGTTAGGCATTTGCAGGAGTGTGTTTGATTTCCAGGGTGAAGGTCTTTGAGGCTTCACACCAGGAGGGTGTGACAGAACGTTGCGGGTTCTGATAGCCATGCACAGAGGATGCACTTTTGAACTCTGCGGAGTCAGACAAAGACGTGCTACGGCACAGGAACTGTAGTCAATAACTCAAGAGAGGAAGGCCTTTGATGTTACTGAACACCTCAGAAGGTAAGGTTGTGTATGAGAAACACAGTTGCAGAGAGAATTCTGCTATGAATTATGTAGAGCTCTGCCAGGAAGGAATTGAGCACAGGCACAAGGTGCAGTTGGAGGAACTCTGTTGTGAGTTCAGAAGGGAGGACCAGAATCACTGAGGATTCCGAGAGATATACCAGGAGGGCATTGAGCCAGTGCAGGGAGTGCACAGAGGAAGGAACTTTGTTGTGAGTTCAAGAGAAACAGAATCACTGAGGATTCTGAGAGCTCTTCCAGGTGGGCATTGAGCCGGTGCAAAGGGTGCATAGAAGGGATAGAACTGTTGAACGTTATGTGGAGAAGATACTCCGCCAGGAGGGCATCGAGGAAGTGTGTAGAGAGACACAGAAGTGAAGGGAACTCTATGAGTTCTGGAACTTAGAAGAATAATCCACTAAGGGATCTTCGCTGGGTTGCTGAATACCCAGAAGGCTCAACAAGAAGTGGCTTAAGGAAGAAGGATAGTCAGGAGGGCATCCATATTCTCCATCTGTGGGAGAAGAAAGGTAAAATCCCTTAGGGGTCTGAGTGTTTGGAGAATCTCAGGAGGGTCAGCGTTTTCATACGCGTAGCGAGGCTCAAGGTCGTGGAGCTCACAGAGAAAAGGAGAACAAAGGTTGAGGCCTTTGGGAGATGGAAAATCTTCCAAGTCTAGGAAGAAAGTGAATAAGCTCAGGAGGGAGCAGCAACAACCGTCAGATCAGCTGGAGGAAGAGATCTGGATTGTTGATTTCCACGTCCAGGAGGAGCTCAGGAGGAGCCTACAGAAGGAGGTGACCGTCAGCCGTCGGATCTCACTCATAAATCCTGTAAGTCGTTGGATCGGGAGGAGTTGCGCATAGTTTAGTCTCTGGAGTAGGCGTGCATAAGAAGTGATCTGGGCCGTTAGATCTAGAGCAGAAATCCCATAAGCTGTCAGATTGAGAATCGAGACATTCCAAGTCTCGAAACACCGGAGCGATCTGAACCGTCCATTAGCAGAAACACGTGGCGAAGATCGAGCGATCGTCGGCATATTCGGCATCGCGAAATCGGAGTTCCTGAGGTCGTAGGAGTTGGGACATCGAAAGTCTCGAAATCCCAGAGGGATCATGATCGTCCATCTGGAAGGACGGGTGGCAGCGATCGGTGTCATCGGGAAAGTTTTGACAAGGAAGTCGTCCATCGGTGTTTGGTTCATTGGGATATCGGAGATCTCGGTGACAAGTTATTTGTGCACTTTGGAATCGTGAAATGTGATACCCCGATGAGTGGGAGCCAGTTGTCATCACTACAGAGGAGGAGGACAATGCCATAGTGGAAGCCAGTTGTCAGTGCAACGGAGCGTCGATATTTGGAGAGTCAAGAATCCCATAAGCATATGCATTTAGGCATTTGAAACCCCATAACCCCGAGAGGGATAAGGTTTTGGTCACAGAGTAATGGTCACGTGGACCTGGGTCTGAGCTAGGAGGGCTAGCTGAAGTTAAAGTGCGTCGGGAATCGGAGGATCGCAGATCCACGGGACGATTTCATTTTGACGTCGAAAACCCTGAAACCCCGATAGAAGTATATGGCTGCGGTCATATAGGAGAAGTTCGCGTGGACTAGAGAGCCTAGCCAGAGGGGATAAGGCCGGGCAGAGATTCCCATCGATGATCG
>SNQJ01S0064016.1:9189-27373 GCA_010110895.2 Picea sitchensis | reverse complement strand
GTGGGGGAGTCAAAGGACCTATGGATCCGGTTTTAGCAGAGGATTCCACAGGGAATCGGGAGAGCTAATTCAGCTCGCATGAATGAGTGGATGAGAACGATCCTGTGAGCGGGTGAGTAGCGGAGGTTAAGACTCTCGCCTGCGTCACAATGTGATGAACATATAGTGTCACATTCTAAAAAACATACTAATGTCACAATGTGATGAACATAGCTTATTGTTGTAATGTGGTGAACGTAGCCTCGTCATCACAATGAAAAAAAAAATCCATATTGTCGTAATGTGACGAACATAATCTCATCATCATAATGTATTGAATATAGCCTCACCACCACAATGCCATACAAATATCTTAATGTCATAATGTGAGAATCATTTCCACATGTCGCAATGTGATGAACATAACCCATTGTCGCAATGTGAGGTATACAACCCAATATCACAATGTAATGTATGAAACCCAATGTAAGAATGTGACAAACATATCACAACATTGCAATGAGATGGGTTTTTCTCAACATCATAATGTGATGAACATAGACATATTGTCTCAATGGGATGAAAATAGTTGTGTCACATTTTGACAAACATAGTAACATTGTAATGTGACGAACATTGTCGTGTCCTCACAACGTGATGAACATAGCCTCATCATCACAATGTAACGGACATAGCCTCATAGTCGCAATGTGATGAACATGGCATCATCACTACATTGTGATACAAATATCGTAACGTTATAATGTGAGAAACATTTCCACATGTCGCAATGTGACAAACATAACCCAATGTCGCAAAGTGACAAGCATAGCCTAACATTGCAATGTGGTGATCATTTCCCAACATCACAATGTGACGAACATAGACTTACATTGCAATGAGGTGACTATTTCCCAACATCGCAATGTGATGAACATAGCCATATTGTTCTAGTGTCACGAAGATAGCTTCATTGTTCCAATGTTGTGAACATAGCCTCATCAACGCAATGTGATACAAATATCCTAATGTCATAATGTGAGAAACATTTCCAAATGTTGAAATGTGATGAACATAACCCTTTTATGCAATGTGATGTATGCAACTCAATGTCTACAATGTGACAAACATATCCCAACATTGTAATGACATGACCATTTCCCAACATCACAATGTGACGAACATAACCCACTATTAATGTGTGAAAAAGCTATTCTAATGCCATATTGTGACAAAAAAAAAACTTTACGTCGCAATGTGATGACCGTAACCTTATGATGTCATATGGAGAACAAAACCTAGTGTCGCAATTTGAGGAACCAAACGTCACTAACATTGTAATGAGATAGTGCCATAGTAAACCATTGTTAATCATAATTAACATGGTCCAACATAAGCATCTCCATATGGTCTATGGAGGTTGGCCATGGGTATGGTTAGTGCCCATAGTCAACCGTGGGGAAGTTCAACCATGATCAACCATACTAAACTTTGGTCCATGTCAAGCACAACCATGGTTAACCATAGCCAACCATAGTCAACCATGGGAAAGGTCAACTATATTTCACCATACTCTTGATCATGGTCAGTAATAGTCAACGATATTTGAGGTAATGGTCAACCTTAGTCATACTTAAGGTCAAAGATGGTGAATTCCATTCATAGTCATGGCTAGACATGGTCATCTATGGACAACAACTCTCAAACATGGTTAACCATTTTCAACCATCGTCAACCACAATCAACCATGGTCATGCTTAACCAATGTTAAGCATAGTGAACCTCATACAAAGTGAAGGTCAACCATAGTGAAGGTCTATAGAAGTTTACCATGGTCATGCTCAACAAGAATTAACAATGACTATGGTAATCCAAGGTCAATATAGGTCTAAGGAATAAAATAATCTAATGTAATTATTGTATTAATGAATTACTAATAAAATAATACATTAATAGTGCAATGTATTAATACATTAATACATTAATATATTTAATAACTTATTAGTACTTTAATACTTTAATGTATTAATACTTCAATGTATTAATACTTAAATAATGTATTATACTTTAATACAATAATAATTTAATGCATTAATACATTAAAGTATTAAAGTCAACTAATATCACCCAAAGCTAATGATGTTCATGGTCAATAATAAGAAACCATCATTGTCAACCATTGTCAACCGTGGTCATTTTCAATTCATGTATTAATACTTTAATAATGTATAATTAATGTATTATTACTTTAATACTTTAATAATGTACTATTAATTTATTACTTTATGAGTGTATCGATACTTTAACAATGTATTAATTAATAATGTTTTAAAGTATTGATTAATGAATACATTGTATTATTAATGTATTAATACATCACATTATTAATGTATTATTTTATTAATAATTTATGAATACATTACACTATTAATGTATTAATAATTTAATATTGTGTTGCATAAAAGGTTAATGTAGTACTACTTCATTAATCTAGTATTAATGTATTACTTTATAAGTACATTAACTAGCACACTCACATAATTGTGACCGATGAACGCCGAAAGGCATATGAAACGCATAGACCGCTAAAACGTTTGAGGAAAACATAGGGACAGGTGAGGAAATTCGTGGTTAATAATTTAAACGTTAATCATTTAAACGTGGCAATCATATAGTACTATAGTAATTTCTTAATATGATTAGGTAAATGTTAAAAAGTAAGCAGGTTAACGGATGCATTAAAAAATATAAGGAGATTATGAAGAGTAAATCACATTCATTGATTTGGGAGGATGACTAAGAATATTCTAGCATCTTTAATTGTAGCCATCATATTAGAATTTTAGATTAAAAGATAATTAATTGTGCCCATTGCCAATAGGTATACGCCTTTCAGTGTAATAAATTAAAGTACAAGTATTTAAGTATTAAATTATAATACATTATTTAAGTACTAATGTATTAAATTGTTAATACTTAATAATGTATAAGTATAAGGTCGATGGAGGCGGCTCGATGGTAAATTCATTCTTGCAATGAAGGTTAGGTCTTGTGCTCAAACCCAAGAAACGATGTGGTCTAGTCATGGAATAAACCTTAACTGGGTCAAGCCCACATACCATTTTAATGTGTGACACTATTTGCAGTTGGAGCAACAACAAGCTAGGGTGTGACAGTCGTAGGCACAATAGAGAACAACATGGTTACCAAAGGGAGTGGTAATGGATCCACCTCATACAAGCAGGTAGTGGTCGATAGGGGTAAAGGCCCACGAGGTAGAGTTTTCAAGGAATGAGTGATAAGAACTTCGGGATCAGGATCAAAAAAGAATCAGGAAAGCAACTAGGAAAAAATGGATCGCATGGGGGAAGAAGCCAAAGAAACCCAGACTGATGCGTAAGAACTAGTGAACCCCAATGGAGTAGAAGGGCGCAACCCGTGTAAACCTAAAACAACACTGATATCCAAGGTGGTACTGGAAGATACGCAAACACAACTCTTTCGGGACCATATGAAGATGCATGCACTAATTTCATGGGTTTGTGGCCTACAGAAAGAACGTTGCGTAACTGGATAAAATACCAATGGAAGGCAAGTGGGGAAGTGGAAGTCCACCTGGGTTCGAAAGGATTCTTCATAGGAGTATTCATGAACTTCAAGGACATGGATAGAGTCTTTGATGGGGGTCCATACTTCCATGCCTGAGGAGGACTGTACATGCTTCCATGGAAGGAAAACATCTCCCCAGAGAAAGAAACCTTCAAGAATGTACCCATATGGTTGAGGCTTTACTCTCTGCCACTAGACTACTGGTTACCGTCCACCTTCAAAGAAATCAGGAAGGAACTTGGAAAATATCTGAAGACATTAGAAGAAACCCTAAAAGGGAGATATACTTCCTAGGCAAGAATATTCATAGAGATGGATGTTTTGGGGCCACTCCCAGAAGCCATAAGCCTGGAATTCAGGGATGAGGAATGGATACAAAACATCGAATATGAGAAGATCCCTTTCAGATGCAGAAGATGCCATGAACATGGATACCTATTCATAGAGTGCCCTCTCAATAAAAAACAAGAAGCGAAAAACACAAAAATACAATAGGATGAGGATGGGTTTATCAAGCCGAACCACATAAATAGAACAAAGAAGAAACCAAGTAAATCCCCAATGGGAAGCAACCCATAATTCAGAACTCAAATTAAAGGGTGGGAATAAACCAACAAAGGGGAATAGGGAGGAAAGGAAAAGGAAAAACCCAAAGAAGCTAAGGAAGAATCCCCAAATGAGAGCACAAACATTCCAAGCAATAATATGGAACAGGGGGATAGCGCAACTACTATGGACGAAGAAACCAGAGATTCTAATACCCCCATGAAGGAGGGAAACGGAGATGTGGAAATCAAACCAAGTGAGGTAGGTACAAAAGATCTTGATCTCAGAGTTATTGTGGAAAGGGAAGGCATAGATCTGTTGAACATACTAGAGAAATGGAAAAGACAAGGCATAGACAATGTACCAATGGAGAAACTAGATCGTATCCAATACCTATTCCTCCTAAGGGAGGAGGAAAAATCCTGAGGGCTCAAGCACATGCACGGGGAGATAGGAAACCTATGAATCAAAGCAGGTGAGGGACTACCACAACTCTCACCCAAGTAGATGATAAGGAATAAAGGAAGGAAATCAAACAACATAGCCCTATGGGAACTAGGAGCTCTACTAATAAACTGAGGTAAGATAACAAATCTCTTTCCAACCCCCCCCCATATGTTTAAATAAATATTATAACTTGGAATATTAGAGGCCTAAACATCCAACGAAAGTAAAGAATCCTTAAAAATAGACTGGGGAAGGAAAAACCGGGCCTCTGTTCATCCAAGAGACAAAATGTATTATAGATAGAATGGAAACAATAAAAAAAAACCATGCAACAAGTACAAGATGTTGGTTGTCCAACGACAAGAGATGGCAAGCAATATTATCACTTTGTGGCACCCACAAGTGATGAATCTACTAGAAATTGAATCCACCAAACACAGACTTTCAGTTAACATGCAAATCATAGGTAATGCGGAGGTGATTCTATTCACTAATGTGTATGGTCCCTAGATCTTGGAAGAAAAGAGAAGAATTCTCTTAGACCTAGAAACCCTAGAAGCCTTCTCCTGCAACCTTCAATGGATCCTGGTCGGGGACTTCAACATCATCAAGACATTTGTGGGAAAAAAAGGAGGCCCCAAGAGATTGGATAGAGATGCAGAAGATTTTTTGGCTTTCATTGACAGAGTGGATATGGTGGACATAAAAAATAGTAATGACCAGTTCACATGGAACAACAAATAGATAAATCAACATCAGATAACAATGAGGCTAGAGATATTCTATAGGGTTTAACTCTAGATTGTAGCATCCTTCCCTAGGGGGGTTCAGACCACTGTCGAGTCCAATTGGAAAAAAACTTCCAAACCACTCTGAAAGAATAGACCCTTTAGATTCGAGAAATTTTGGATCGAACATCCCACCTTCAAGGATAACATCAACCATTGGTGGCAAGAGAAAAAATCGGAGCAAGGGACAAGTATGTTCAATCTGTATAAGAAACTCAGGTACATCAAACATAAACTCAAGGAGTGGAACAAGGAAATCTTTGGAAACATAAACCAAGAAAAAATAAATATTGAAGACAAAATGATGAAACTCCAGGAAATATGCATAGACGAAGGCTATACATAGGATCAAAAAAATGAAGAGATCCAAATGACCCAGGAATGAGAAGCAAGATGCCAACAACAAGAGACTCTATGGTGCCAAAGTCCAAAATCTAGTGGCTAAAGGAAGGGGAGCACGACACAATTTTTTTTCATAGAACAACCATTGCTAGAAGAAACCACTACAAAATCCTGAAAATTGAGGATAGGGATGGGATCGAGAGAGAGAGTCACTGACGCAAGCGCACTCGTAAGCATGTCCGCTCACAGGACCTTTCTTTCCCTGTGCTCTGAAGAACTCTTAATTAACTCATCTATTCCCTATTAGAATATCTTCACCCACATAATTCTCTCTTGGGATCTCCCTTTTTCTTTATCGGGAGATTAGACTTTGTGGAATCGCAAGGTCAATGGTCGAGTGTTAGTTTCTCGAATCCTCGATACCTGATATAAGTCAATGTTGACCCGTCCCTTCTTCTTTTGGGACTTCTCCTATCGTGGCTTCGACACTCGCAATGTTGAGCAACTCGGTTCTCCGACTCCCGAGTCCCGATACGTAGAACCTTCGATGCGCTCGCGAGTTGACCTTTCAACAGTCCCTCTACTCCATTGAAATTTTGGAGTTTGCGAGATCGCGAATCCTAATGCCTATATTTCGAGCCTTCTCCTTCCCCGATTTTCCGAAAGGATGTGCCACCTGTCCACCTATCGATGACTGTGGCCCCACACTGTTCCTTTGGCTTGTCGGGAGATCGCGTTTCGCGACTCCAATTTGCAAGAGTGTTCTATCCTCAAGACCTCCGATATGTCGAACCCCAAATTCGTCAGGTCTTCCGACACATGTCCCAAATGATGGACGGTCCTCACTGCTCCTCGCTATTTCGCGGCTCGCGATTTCAAATGCTCTGGTTGCCTTGTCTTCAGGATTCACGAAATGTCGAATCCTGACTTCCTTCGGATTCCTGACACACGTCCCTAGTGGATGGATGGTTCAGATTGACCCTCGAGTTTTCGCCAACTGCAAACCTGAAAACACTTATCTATGTGAATCCCGATGATCGAAATGCCGATGGGCTTCCGATCTCGTCCATGTGTCCCAACCAATGGACGACTCAAATTGATTCTGGGACTTCCACTAAGGAAATTCATGATCACTTGTCTTCGTGATTCCTGATTTCGCGAATGCTGAAGTCCTGAGTACCACGCCTCTCGTTGGAACTTTCCTCCTCACATCCACGAGGCTTAACCTTCATGCAACTCCCGGTCAATCCAATGGCTGACGGGTATCTATGTGCATATCCGATGGTCCACAATCTCCTGAGCTTAAACTCTGGATGAAACTGTAACCTCCTTGCTTCTCTTGCAGATCTGATGGCTGGTGGGGTTTCGCTAATCATCCCCACAGATTCTTGACCATCGATTTCCTCCCTTCGATGATTTCCGTGAAGGAAAACCAAGAACTCCTCCCTGGACTTATCCGTTTGCAATACAAACTTCTAATGTCCCTTAATGTCTTCAAAGGCCTTATTCCTCCAGAGCTTCTCACAACTTCGAGCTTCAAAGAGGATCCTTGCACGCACTCCTTGCAGCGACCTCCAAACACGTCTAAGTGTTGAATTCCTCCAACCCTGCACACTCCTGCATCAGCAGTATTTTAACTCTTGCTTAGGTTCGCAACCCTGAACTTCATTTGGCCTATGCACTCCTTGCACGACTCCTATGTCCAACTGCACTTCTAGGGAAATGAGAACAAAAGTAAAACTATCTGAGCTTCAGAGACGCAACCCTGAATTCTTGTCAACGCACTCCTTGCGAACACTTCCACTGCACTCCTTGCAGGAATTTCTTACTCAGATAGAGAAACAATTGAAACTCATTCCCTCTTCCCTTCAGACTTCAACTTAGAACATGAAATCATATACACAGCATATCAAAGAAAATGCATAACAGGAAACAAACATTCATGAGCATACCATCAGTACACAGAGAACAACACAAACCATGAATTTGAATCAAAGCTTTCTATTAATCCAAATGTTTGTACATGGATGTTCTTACACATTTATCTGCTTCTCTCATGTGTTATTCATACAAAAATTCTCATAATAATGTTACAATACACAATGAGGGTGTCTATATCCCATTTCCCTCTTGCGCTCTCAAACAGTCTAATCTGGAATTTAATTTCTATCTACCTACACTAACTATCTTAAATGCCTCCTACCTACAAAGGACGAGAGAACTCTGCTCAAGGTTCAATTACATCACATAAGTGCGCTTCATTAAATTGTTACATTTATGTTTGCGCAACAATCCCAAGGTAAATTTCAAAATTTGTGTTGGCGCTTGCCCAGCTATCTCTTGCCTTCCGCACTGGCTCGCTTGATGTGGGAGATGCTCCTGCATCATACTCCCTCGCTTGAAAATTTTCATGGGATCCTGTCCATGAGCTCCTACATGGTATATCCATACTTTTGTATCTCTTTTTTTGTCTCCCAGCTAGTGTCTTCAACTAGATGGCCTTTCCATCTGACCAAATATTCAAAATATTCTTTCCTTCTGGTCTTCTTATCGATTCTTTTATCCAGTATGTGCTCCATCTGTGGCTTTTCTGCAACTGGCATTTTCTTTCTCCACTGAACCTCTGATTGTTCACTTTCTGCTCTTGCTTCCTCAGGCTTGTATGGGTACAAATCTGAGATATTGAATATCAGAGAAATTTCGATCCCATTGGGTAATTGAATCTCATAAGCATTCGCCCCAAATTTTCTCAAGACCCTACATGGTCCGATTTTCTTCATCTTCAATTTATTATACGTTCCTCTCGGGAACCTTTCCTTTCTTAGATGTGCTAGAACCAGATCACCAACCTCGAACTGAAGTTGTCTTCTATGTTGATTGGCTCTGCGCTTATACTTCTCGCTTGAATTCTGCAACCGCTCCTTCACTTGGCTGTGAAGTTCCTTCATCGCCTCTGCGAAATTGTCTGCACTAGCGCTCTTAGTTGCATTATGTTATGAATCCATCAATTCAGAAATTCCCCTCAGCTATATGCCATAAACAATCTGAAAGGACTCTATCCTCTACTCCTGTTGACTGAGTCGTTATACGCAAACTCTACCTGCGGAAATATATTGTCCCAAATGTTGTGGTGCTTTGTCACCAAGCTTCTCAACAAATATCTTAGACTTTTGTTTACCACTTCTGTCTGTCCATCCGTCTGAGGATGATAATCTGAACTAAATAACAAGTTAGTTCCCATCTTCTTCCATAAGCTTCTCCAGAAATGCCCTATGAACATTGTATCTCTGTCTGAAACTATGCTCCTTGGCAAGCTGTGAAGTCGGATGACTTCTTTGAAAAACAGGTTCGCGATGTGAGTCGCGTCACTGGTTTTCTGACATGGGATAAAGTGTGCCATCTTGTAAAATATATCCACCACCACAAAGATCGAATCATAACCTCTTCGTGTTCTTGGCAACCCCAACACAAAATCCATGCTAATTTCATCCCACGGCTTCTCAGGTATGTGTAATGGTTGATAAAAACCTTCATTATGCTTCCTTCCCTTCAAATGCTGGCAAATTATGCATCTGTCTACAAATATCTTGACCTCTGATCGCATCCTTGGCCAAAAGTATGATTCTCTCAGCTTTGTGAATGTTTTTTCATGACCGAAGTGCCCGGCCAATCCTCCACTGTGTTTCTCCTTCAACAAGTTCTCCCTCATGGAGCATTTTGGAATACATAGTTGATTGCCTCTGAACAACAATCCTTCTTGGATCATGTATTCTATCCATGGGCTTCTGTCTCTGAGAACTGGATTCTCAGTTGCTTCATATGCCTTTTGAAAATATGGATCATCTATGTACATGTCACTGAGATCATCAACACCTAATGTTTTGACTTTGAACTCCTGCAACAGTAAACACTTCCTACTCAAAGCATCAACAACTTTGTTAGTAGTACCTGAAATATGTTTAATTACAAAAGTGAAATTTTGCATGTATTCAACCCATTTTACATGTCTCTCATTCAACTTTTCCTGTTGAGTCACAAACTGCAGTGCATGGTTGTCACTGTATAGAATAAATTCTTTCGGAATCAAATAATGCCTCCACTTCTTCAATGCATGTATGATGGCATAAAACTCCTTATCGTATGTGGAATACTTCACCTTTGCTTCATTCAGCTTCTCGTTGAAGTACGATATCGGCCTGTCTTCCTGACTCAAGACCGCCCCGATTGCAAACCCACTTGCATCGCATTTCACTTGAAATGTTTTTCGGAAATTCGGAAACACCAAAATAGGTTGTTCCGTGATCTTCCTCTTCAACAAATTGAAACTCTTTTTAGCCTCTTTAGTCCAGTGAAAAGACTTGTGTCTTTTATTCACTGTATCCATCATTGCTACACTAATTCCACTGAAATTCCTAATGAATTTTCGGTAGAAACTAGCCAATCCGTGAAAACTTCTCACCTCAAATATGTTCCTCGGTGATGGCCAATTTTTTATTACCTCCACCTTATCTAGATCCATCCTCAACTCATTTGCATAAATAACAAACCCCAAGTAAATGAGCTTTGTCTTCATGAATGAGGACTTTTTCATATTGATCAACAACTTCTCCTACTGTAACCTCTGCATCACTGTAGCCAAATGCTTCAGATGCTCCACTGCTGTTTTACTGAAAGCCAGTATGTCATCCAAATACACAATGATAAATTTCCCAATGAACTCCTTTAGGACTTCGTTCATCATCCTCATGAAGGTACTTGGCGCATTTGTTAAGCCAAACATCATAACAAGCCATTCATACAACCCCTCATTTGTTTTGAATGTTGTTTTCCATTCATCACCTTCTCTCATGCGAATCTGGTGATATCCACTCTTCAAGTCAATCTTCGAAAAAAAAATTGCTCCACTTAAACAGTCCATTAGATCATTCATCCTTGGAAATGGAAATCTATACCTGATGGTTATCTTGTTTATCACCCTCGAGTTAGTACACATCCTCCAGCCTCCGTCTTTCTTCGGACTGAGTATTGTCGGAACAACACATGGACTCAAGCTTTCCCTGACCAAACCCTTGTCCAACAAATCCTGGACTTTCCTTTTAACCTCTTCATTTTCCTGTGGCGTCAATCTGTACGTGGCTTTGTTTGGTAAACTGGCTCCTAGTATGAGATCAATGTGATGACGCACACTCCTGATTGGTGGCAACGAATGAGGTAATTCGTCCACTACAATGTCAACGAACTTTTCCAACAGTGCCTGAACCTCCTCTGGTAAATCATCTACTCTTGTGCTAGTCAGAACAATTTTCGGTTTTCTAACCACAATGAACTGTGGATCCTCCTTCTTCTTAACCTCGGTAAGGAGTTCCTTCCCACTCATGAGAAGTACTGTGTTTCTTACTTCCGGCTTCACCTCCTTATCTTTGATTGGAAGCAACATGTGTGTCCTCCCATTTTTCTCCAGGGTGTATGTGTTCATTCTCCCATCATGTATCACATTCCTGTCATACTGCCATGGTCTACCTAGCAATAGATGACAAAAATCCATAGGAATTACATCACATAATATCTTATCATTATATCCCCATATCTTAAATTGAACTAAGAACTGTCTGGTGCCATTTACATGATGTCCTTTTTGTATACACGAAACTTTATATGGACTTGGGTGATTAGTCGTCTCCAGCTCCAGCTTCTCTACCATCTCGGTTGAAACGAGATTGTCCATGCTACTGCTGTCCACAATGACCTTGCATACCCAATCCTTGGTCTTCCAAGATGTTCTAAAATGTCTGGTCCTTTGGACTGAACTTTCCACCTCTTTATCTGGTGTCAAAAGGACTTTTCGCATCATCAACGATATTCCACCTTCAGCATCCTCCACCTCAAAATTTCGCCCCTGTGCTTCGGCGATGTGAGTTTCTCCAGTTTCTTTATTTTTCTCTGGACATTCAAATGACTTGTGCCCATTCTTTCCACATGTGAAGCATGTTATTACTCCACCTCTTCCTCTTCCTCTACCTCTAGTACGAGGAAAAGTGTTGTTGTCAGCATAATCGCCTCTCTTCTTAGTATGTTGTCCTCTTTGTTCAACATATCACCCTCGCTGTGAGCTTCCACCTCTCTCTGTCCGTGTCTGAGGTTTCTTTCAGTCGTCCCTGGGTTTCTGGATTCTTTCCTGGGTAACTGATTTGCCTCTGGGCTGACTTCTGCCTCTGCACCTCTGACTCTGCTTTCGGCTCAGCTTCTCTTCATCTTTCAGATCCATATGATAAGCATCTTCCACCGTTCGGATGGTCACCATACTCATTTCATCCTAAATCTCAAATCTCAGGCCATTCATATACCTAGCCACTTTTTCATCATTACTTTCGCGATGACCTGCCCTGATATTCAACCTGTAAAACTCTTCAGTATATTCCTTCACTGACATCAGCTTCTGTCTCAGGTTCTGCATCCTAGTGAACAGAGAAATTTGATAGTCCCTGGGAATGAATTTTGCCTTCATCTTTGCAATCATCCTATCCCAGCTCTTAATTTTCCGCTTGCCTTGGCAATGCCTATCCACTTGTAGTTCATCCCACCACAAGGCTGCATGTCCTTTTAATATCGTGACAGCATGCCTGACTTTCTTGTCCTCTTCGATATCTTCATAGTCAAATTAGGTGTCCAGAGCTCTAATCCAGTCTAGAAGCTCTTCTACATCCAGATTTCCCTCATAAACTGGAATGTCCATCTTTGCCTTTGCACCCATTCCTGCAACAACTTTAAGTAAGTGTTCATTTGCTGCATCTTCTGGTGTGACTTATTCTTCTCCATGTCTGGCATCATCTTCATTTTCATACTCATTGATATCTCCTACATCAGCTGTGCGCCTTTGCCTTATCTCCATGTCCACAAGTCTAGTGCGTATGTTATGCAAATCTCTTTCTACTTCTGGATTTTGTACCTCTCTACCCCTTCCTCTGGGCGTCTCCCTTTCCTCTTCCAGATCGGGTGATTGTCTATCTCTTCTTCTCGACGGCATGGTGAATCTTCCTTTTCCCCGCTACAGAAAGGAAAGAAGATTTTCTAAGCTTTGATACCACTTGACGCAGGCGCGCTCACAAGCACGTCCGCTCACAGGACCTTTCTTTCCCTGTGGCCCAAATAACTCTTAATTAAATCTTCTATTCCCTATCGAAATATCTACACCCACAGAATTCTCTCTCGGGATCTCCCATTTTCCTTATCGGGAGATCAGACTTCGCGGAATCGCGAGGTCAATGGTCGAGCGTTGGTTCCACGAATCCCTGATACTCGATATAAGTCAACGCTGACCCTTCCTGTCTTCTGTCGGGACTTATCCTATCGCGATTTCGGCACTCACGATGTCGAGAAACTCGGTTCTCCGACTCCCGAGTCTCGACATGCCGAACCTACGATGCGCTCGCGAGTTGAACTTTCAACAATCCCTCTACTCCATCGACATTTCGGAGTTCGTAAGATCGTGAATCCTAATGACTATATTTCGAGCCTTCTCCTTCCCCGATTTTCCAAAAGTATGTGCCACCTATCCACCTACTGATGCCTGTGGCCCCACACTGTTCCTTTGGCCTCTCAGGAGATCACGTTTCGTGACTCTAATTTGCAAGAGTGTCCTGTCCTCAATACCTTTGATACACTGAACCCCGACTTTGTCAGGTCTTCCGACACGCATCCCAAATGATGGACGGTCCTCCCTACTCCTCGCTATTTCGTGGCTCACGATTTCAAATGATCTGGTTGCCTTGTTTTTAGGATTCGTGAAACACCAAATCCTAACTTCCTTCGGATTCCTGACACGCGTCCCTAGTGGATGGACGGATCAGATTGAACCTAGATTTTTTTCCAACTACAAACCCGAAAACACTTATCTATGTGAGTCCCGATGAACGAAATGTCGATGGGCTCCCGATCTCGTCCACGTGTCCCAACCGATGGATGGCTCAAATTGATTCCAGTACTTCCACTATGGAAATTCCTGTTCACTCATCCTCGTGATTCCCAATTGCATGAATGTCGAAGTCCCAAGGACCGCGCCTCTCGTCGAAACTTTCCTCCTCACTTCCACGAAGCTTGACCTTCTTGCAACTCTCGGTCAATCCAACAGCTAACGGGTATCTATGTGCAGATCTGGTGGTCCACAATCTCCTGAGATTGAACTCCGGATGCAACTATAACCTCCTCGCTTCTCTGGAAAATTTGACGGCTAGTGGGGTTTCGCTAATCCTCCCCATAGATTCCTGACCGTCTATTTCCTCCCTTCGATGATTTCCATGAAGGAAAACCAAGAACTCCTCCCTGGACTTATCCGTTTGCACTACAAAGTTCTAATGTCCCTTAATGTCTTCAAAGGAATTATTCCTCCAGAGCTTCTCACAACTTCGAGCTTCAAAGAGGATCCTTGCACACACTCCTTGCAGCGACCTCCAAACACGTCTAAGTGTTGAATTCCTCCGACCCTGTGTACTCCTGCAGCAACAATCTTTTAACTCTTTCTCAGGTTCACAACCCTGAACTTCACTTGGCCTGCGCACTCCTTGCACGGCTCTTGTGTCCAACTGCACTTCTGGGGAAATGAGAACAAAAGTAAAACTATCTGAGCTTCAGAGACGCAACCTTGAATTCTTATCGACACACTCCTTGTAGACACTTCCACTCCACTCCTTGCAGGAATTTCTTACTCAGATAGAGAAACAATTGAAACTCATTCCTTCTTCCCTTCAGACTTCAACTTAGAACATGAAATCATATACACAGCATATCAAAGAAAATGCATAACAGGAAACAAAGATTCATGACCATACCATCAGTACACAGAGAAAAACACAAACCATGAATTTGAATCAAATCTTTCTATTAATCCAAATGTCTATACATGGATGTTCTTACATAGTTCTCTGCTTCTGTCCTGTGTTCTTCATACACAAATGCTCATAATAATGTTACAATACACAATGAGGGTGTCTATATCCTGTTTCCCTCTTGCGCTCTCAAACAGTCTAATCTGGAATTTAATTTCTATCTACCTGCATTAACTATCTTAAATGCCTCCTACCTACAAAGGATGAGAGCGATCTACTCAAGGTCTGATTACATCACACAAGTGCGCTTCATTAAATTGTTACATTTATGTTCGCGCAACAATCCCAAGGTAAATTTCAAAATTTGTGCTGGCGCCTACCCAACTGTCTCTTGCCTTCCACGCTGGCTCGCTTGATGTGGGAGATGCTTCTGCATCAGTCACACAAGGAGAATGAGAACATACTAGTAAGCCACTTCCATGGGATAGTCGAGGAACCCAACCAGGACCAAACAGAGGCCATACAAAGGATAACTCAACACGTCCCCAGGCTAGTTACTGAGGAAAAAAATATCAACCTAAACAAACCCATCATTAAAGAGGAAATTGACCAAGTGGTCCACGAGATGCCCAATAGAAATCCCCTAGGTCCATATTCTTTCACAATGGAATTTTTCAAAGCCTACTGGGAAGTGGTCAAACATTATGTTTATGGGGTGGTGGAAGACTTGAGACGCTCAACCTCCTTTCTAAAATCACTAAATGCCACAATGATTACTCTAATCCCCAAAGGAAATGAAGCAAATACCCCAGACCATTACAGACCCATAGCATTATGAAATGTGGTTTACAAGATAATCTCCAAAGTCATAGCAAATAAAATAAAACCTCTCCTACCCACACTGATTTCACAGGAACAAGCCAGTTTTATAGAAGGATGACAAATTGTGTACAACATCATCCATGCCCATGAGCTTATCCACACACTGAAAATCAATAGGAGAGGGGGGATGATAACCCAACTTGACCTAGAAAAGGCTTATGAAAAAATTAGCTGGCACTATATGGTCAAGACTCTGGAATCTTTTGGCTCTGCACAACACTAGATGAAATGGATGGTCAGCCTAGTCTCTACGACAAGTTACTCTCTTTTAATCAATGCATCCCCAACCAAACCCTTCTGGCCTTCAAGAGAGATCAAACAAGGAGACCTGCTATCACCCTTCCTATTAATTATGATGATGGAAGGACTAAATAGAAGCATAAAAAGAAAAACTGTAGAAGGAGAAATAACAAGCATCAAACCTTTCGAAAACTGCCCCACCTCCATGCACCAACAATTTGTTGATGACACCTTACTTTATGGAACACCCACGGTCAAGGAAGCGAAAGCCTATAAAATAATCTTATAAGATTTTGGGGAACCCTCGAGAGTGGAGATCAATCACTCCAAATCCATGATCTATTTCTTCAATACCAACACAACAATGGAAAGAAACCTGGCAAATACTTTGGGGTTTGAATGCAAAACACTCCCAACGAAATACTTGGGAATCCCCCTGATGGACAGAGCATGGTGATCAACAAACTACAAGATAGGGTGAAACACTGGACTTACAGATCCCTCAACCTAGCGAGGAGACTTATCCTGACCAAAGTGGTTCTATAAACAATTTTGACCGATATGATGGCAGTGTTTCCTTCTCCCAAAGGAATACTCCAAAAAATAAGAACCATCCAAAGGGAATTCCTATGGAAAGGATTGTAAAGAAAGAAAATATGGGACCTTGTGGCCTAGGATAAGGTTTGCAAATTGAAATGCAAAGGAAGCCTCGAGTTACAATACCCACATGTAATAAACAAATCCTACTGGGAGAAACTCTCGTTGAGATGGGTCAAAGAAAAATCAACACCGTGGGCAACCCTCTGGAAGGCCAAGTATGTCTCGGTCATCAATGACCAGGATAAAATTCATTTTATGGGCACAAGGGAGGGATCAACCATACAGAATCTAGCATGGCATAACAAAACTTGGATTTAAAGACACAACTTCCGAGAAGTGAGGAATGGGAAAACAACCAGATTCTAGGAGGACGTGTGGCAACATGAACTTAGAATGGAAAATCCATATAGGGAGGAACTCCAATATGAGATGACCACGCAAGGAAAAATCAAAATCCATCACTACTGGAAACAAGAAAATAACCGTGACGGATGGAGTATCTGGGATAAAGTCAATCCACAAAACAGAGATTGAATCAAAACAATAATGACAGAGGTGGAAGAGGAATTGGGGAAAAGGAAATTGTAATCTCAGAAGAAGAGTACAAACTAAGATGAGGTAGGAAAAATGGTTGGGAATTCAACTTAAAGGAAGCATGGAAATACTTCTCGGACCAGGACCAAGAAGATCTGACGCAACAGCTGGGAAAGATTTGGGGCAGCCCCTAGTGGCCAAAAATCAAAATATTCAAATGGCTAGCTCTGGACAACTGAATTCTTACCTTGGAAAACCTAAGGAAAAGGGGTTTCATAGGCCCATCACATTGCAACCTCTGTCAAACTAAGGAAGAAACAACAAATCATCTCTCGGATGAATGTAAATACACAGAAGAGATATGGGATTGGGTGACATACATCTTTCGCTAGTCCAATAGGACCCAAGGTAACATCTATGCAACCATCAATAACTGGAATGAGAGTTACAACAAAAATGAAATGGTGAACCTCTGCTAGAATCTCATGCCATGGATGATCATATGGGCAATATGGAAAGGAAGGAACCGACATATCTTCAAGAATGAAAGCCTTCCGGAAGGAAAACTCAAAGAATCAATAATATCACAAATACGAGAAATAGTGCAAAGATGCAACTACCAGACTGGAAAAGCGCAAATCATAGGCCAGGACTCCCGAATCCTGGAAGTTTTTTACCTAAAATCTGGGCACAACAAGACACAGGTAGGGAGGCCACCGCAACTTATATTAGGAGAGTGCAACTAGACACCACCTCTCGCAGGGTTCGTTAAGATAATTTTGATCGAGCAGCAAAAGGAAACCCAAGAATTATAGGGATGTGAGGTGTGATCAGATATAGTGATGGAAATATAATCCGGCTATACGCTGGGAGTATGGGAAACTCAACCAACAACGCAACGGGGTTTGGAGCCCTGGAGCTTGGTCTCAAAATTCCAAGACGCGAAAGGATGACCAACACCATCGTGGAAGGTGACTCCACCTTGGTTATCAACATGGTGAAGAGACTCCAAAATGAATCTAGAGTTGGTAAGGTACAGAGACACTGGTTCTTGGTACACTCCCTACAAAAAATCCAGGAGCATCTACAAACGATTAACACAGTGGAGTTGTGTTAGGTACGCAGGTCAAAAAATGGCCTGGCAAACAGAATTTCCAATGAGGGGATTAGCAAGGAAGGGCTGGAACTATTTACTACCTAGATCGTCCTCGAAGGAAAATTCAGATTCGACTGCATCCAACTAGCGACAAAAGATCGTGACAACATCTTAATCAAGGAAGGTCACATATGTCAACCTCTTTTATAAAGTCGTTGTTGCTAGTATATATATTATATATTTTTCTATTAATGCCCCCCGATATGAGGGTGGGGGGGGGATTAATAGAAAAATATATA